>JARJEC010095900.1:0-32321 GCA_030264575.1 Tachinus sp. AB-2021 | reverse complement strand
TTTAATAATGGACAGCCGTAAATAGTCATTAATTTCTTATAGATGCATAATTGACAGTTCTACTCACTATATTTAGTGGGCATTTTGCTTCAGTACATTGTCCCTCATATAAATATTTAATTGTGTTTACTGTATCCAACTTTCAATCAATAATAACAATGTTTAGCTTCCTGAGCTATGGATATTTTATTATCTAGAAATATATGCTCACAAGGCCGGCCACAATAAATTTCACATTAATTAAATCTGGCCTTGATGTAATAAATAGTTTTAAATGATTGAATTGAAAAAATGTGCCAGTTACATCATTGCACCAACAGGAATGATTAATATGCAAATTTTAATTGTGCAACAAATCTAAATTTGTTAAAATAGTGATTGTTCATTGTTTGTTTTTAATTTATTTTTATTTGTTATTTATACAAGGATTATCTTTAATTTAAATAAATCGAAAAAGGGAAAATAAATTATTTTGAAAATTAAAATTTTTAATTTTTTTGTAAATTTTTGTGTTATAATTTTGTTGTTTTTTTTTAGATAAATATATATTTTTGTTTTTTTTATGTTGTTAAGGAAAACATGTTTTTAATATAATAAAAAAAACTATTTTTTAGGAAATAAAATATTTTATCGCGTACAAATGCAAAAGCAAACATTTGACATAACTTTTGAGTAAAATACAAAAAATTTAAACGCTCACTAATCAACTTATAGTGATAGTTTTGATACACAAAAAAACAACTTATTATTTTAATAAAAAATAATGTTTTCTATTTGTTTATGCCCTTAATACATAAATAACTATTGTTTTTTTACTTAATAACGCGTTATCAATACTGAATTGTTTATGATATTTATAAGAAAAACAAGTTCAAAATGATCACATGAATGATTAACCGCGTCCTAATTAATCTAATTGCAAATGTCTGCTTTTGCACTTCAATGTCGCTCTCAAATCTTTGCTTTTGCATCTAAGGCTAAATTTACAACGTCAATAATTGCTTCAAATCTGCATTTTGGCTTATAGAAATAAAACAATCTTAATTCTTGTCAATTTTGCATATAGAAGACATAGTTAACACAACTTATTACAAAATGTTAAATGTCTGGTTTTGCATCTACACGCTTCAAATACAGACATCAGTGCACCTTAGTAGTTTCCGCAACGCATTGAAGCAAAAATATTAGACATCTATGTAGAATCAATATACTCGGTAGACGATCAGTTTCACAACGCCAATTTGGAAAAAATCAAAAAGATTAAACGAGAAGTTTAATTATCCAAATTTACACGTTAATTATTTGGTACATTTTTGTTTCAGTGCGATGCAGAAATCACTAAGGTGCACTGATGAGCTCTTGTGCAGGGTGAAACAATTGTCTGCATTTCATAGTTGACGTGTGAATTCTGATGATAGATTTTAAACTTTTCATTTAATCTTTCTGATTTTTGCCAAATTGACATTGTAACTGGTTGTGTACAGGTTATATTAAGTTTTCTATATTTATGTCTAGTCTCTTTATATTTTTTGTATTTTTTTTCCTATTAGAAAGATAACTCATACATTACTCGCAAATTCGAAAATCAAACCAAATTTTATTCTTTTATTTTGTTTAAAATTGGATGTAAAATAAGACTTTATTTGTTGCTGCCTGTTATGAATTACTCAGTATATCTTATACATGGTTGTTCCAAATAATGGACATATTTAAATATTTGATAAATTTCTTGTAATTTTTTGAATAAATTTTATAAAGGGTTGTTTAATATAATGGACACATTTAGGTATTTGATATAAGGTTTCAAATAATGCCCAAATTTAGATATTTATTGAATTTTTTGGATATTTTATATTGTTTAAAATAATGAAAAATTGAATTAATATATTTTATACAGGGTTGTTCAAAACAACGGACATATTTAGGTATTTGATGAATTTCTTTCAAAAACATTTGATTCTATTAATTTTATATGGAGTTGTTTAAAATATTTACTTGATGATCTTTTTGCAAAAATTGTTGTTTATATATATTTTATACAGGGTTGTTCAAAACAATGTACATAATTTAATATTTTCTACATAATTGTTCTAAATAATAGACACAATTCAATTTTAGTACATTCTCATAACTGTTTTTATGAGATAACTTAAAGACATGTACAGAAAATCAGGTATTCAATAATTTATATAATATAATATTGTTTTTAGGCTGAATCTGGTTATGGCACGGGATCAGAAAATAGTTTAAAACGTCATGGATCCTCCGTTAGTCTACAATCCAATACATTCAGTACTGCATCGAGCAGTAGTTTTAAGAAGACTGGACGAAACCTACAAGAAAAACTTGCCGAATTGCAAACATTTAAAGATATACTTTGCGGTCAAATAGATACACTGCAGCAGTATTTTGATGTTTGTGCAGATAACGAAGAACTAACTAGAAGTAATGGTCAAATTAATGGGATCATCAATGGAAATAAAAGTAAATATTTAATTTTAAATTTTATTATGTTTCCTAGTATTATATAAATAAAACATTATCTGTCTATTAATAAAAAACTTACATGGAATTTAAGGTTAACCCTCCGGCGGTCGCGCCTTAAAATTTTTCATGAGCGGGTGCGCTGCGGCATTATTTCGTTAAGTTTTATATCTAATAATAAAATGACGAAAGTTTAGTTATTATGTCTTATATTTTTGATTGCATGCAAATATTTTTTTTTCTTGGATGCACAGTTTTTTGCGACTTCTTAACATTTTGTAAAATCAAAGTGGCTAGTCATAACATTGAAGCTCTTAATTCTCGATAATTACAAACTGAAATTTAAAAAAATATATAAAACAAAAAGTGACACTCGCTTTTCAAAGTACGCTAACAAGTAAACTATTGTTGAGAATGATGTTATTTAATGAAATAGAGATTTCATTTATCATCAATAATCCTAAATGTTCATATTTGTAAAACACGTCTTAGAAGAGAACTGTAAAAAGTGCGACTATTTGCCGCGTACGTGCTTTTCGACGGAGGGTTAAAAAAGTCACTTATGTCAATATTTTTTTATTACTATTATTATTATTAATTATAATAATTTGCAAACGAAATAATATTCAGTGGTGTAAATATAGTGGATTCAGGTCCGGTAATCGGCGGTTCGGCCAATATTTGAAAGATTTAATTGCGGCCGGATCTCGATAACGATAACGGAATAGGCTGGATCGATTCCGTTTTTTTTTTAAATAAATGAAAGTAAATACAAATGTAAAAGCTCATATAAAACTTGTATTTATGAATGATATACAAACAATAAACATAAAAATAAACAGTACAAATAATAAATTAAAAATAATTAAGGTAAGTAACACGAGGGTGCTTTGAAAAGGTCACAAAATGAGAAATAGTAATAGTTTCTAACCCAGGTAAGAAGGTGCTCCCTTGCCGTAGGCGAGGTTTATGATTTTTTTTCGCACTTTCTTAGCAAGGTTTGAATACTATTTTCCCCTAACGCACAATTTTGTTGTAAAAAGGGAAAAAAAGATTTATATTTCTAAGAAACAAATTAGGCGGCTTTTTATTTTGACACTTGAGAAACTTCAAATGCAGTGCAAAAACATATTTTTCTACAACCGGTTAGGAAAGTTAAAAAAATATGGTTTTCCATAACCGGTTAGAAATATAGGCTGTAAGCACCTCAATAGAATGAATGTAAATCACTCGATTTTTATGACATTTGAGAAATCGCGTTTGAAGTTTCTCAAGTGACAAAATCAAAGCCACCTAATTTGTTTGCCAGAAATGTAAATCTGTTGTACAATGAAATTGTGCCGATTTCGGAAAAAATAGAACATTGTTAATTACAATTACAAATGCCCGCAGTCTGCAAAAAAGAACACTTTCTTACCTGGGTTTGAAATATACTATTTTCGGATATGATTTATTTTTCAACATAATCTTCGTTATGAACGCACTTTATCTAAAGATGTCCTAAAGCCATTATGTCATCATGAAAGTGCGATTCTTGAAATTCTTTAAAATTGTAGTTGACATTTGTTTTTACTTCTTTCGTGGAAAATCGTTTCCTCATGGAAAAGTCATGCAAGAATAGATTGAAGTCAGAAGGCACCAAATCAGGCGAATAAAGTGGATATTGCAACAGATCGTACTTCAGGTCATTCAGTTTTTCGTTAGCTGCCACACTTGTATCGAGACGTGAATTATCATGATAGGAGGTGATCTTCTTACGAAAGCCAGGTCTTTTTTATGATTTTTTTATCTACTTGGTCTAGAAGTCTAGCGTAATATTCACCGCTTTTGTTCATCACTAATTTTATCTGCTTTAATAAAATTTTATTTGAGTTAAAATGATCGACTTTCTTGACAAATTCTCGCTCGCTGAATGTTTTGAGACATTGTCATTCGCGGCACCCATCTTACCGAAAACTTTTTCATCCGTAATTCCGCAGTTGGTATATGAAATGTCGTTCATCTGATATGTCTTAGCAATTTCTGACACTTCTAATCGGCGATCAACCATATAACGTTAAATTTTTTGACGATTTCAGGTGGCAGTTTTGGTTGCTCACTACACGGATCATGTTTAAATTTTATCACTTACGTATGCTCAGTCGTAAATGATAGAGCAGAGTCTTCTAGCATATTTTTATGAATTTCTGTTGCGTTTCAGTTTATTCATTACGTAAAACTTTCAAAATTAGCTTTACTCGAAGAAGCACCAAATTAATACTACTTGTCGGAATAATGTAAAATTTGACATTTGTGAACATGGCATTTGCTGTCATGTATTGCCTATATTTTATTCGAAATAAATACTGTGCAATTCTAATTTGGGAGCCTGCACCTTCGTTTAGAATAGTAACCGGACCGTATGAGCTGCCAAGATGACCATCGTAGTGGTCGACTAAATAAGGTAAACAGTCCAATAAATGTGAAGAAAATCCACAAACTGATATTGTCTGAAAGTGCTCGAGCTAGCAGATATTTCAATTAGTGGTGTACAATTATGTTGACTGAAAATGTTGACATGGCAAAGCTGTGCGGATGTAACAAACCCAGAGTGTGTGGATGTTTTAATCAAGCGTTTGACCAAATTTCAAGCAATAATGCAAAGTTTTTGGATCGATTCATATCAAATCATGTAATATGGGCCCATCACTTCACACCTGGGACGAAGGAACAGTTAAAACAATGCACTGAATTGCGGAGAATCGGCTCCAAAGAAAGCAAATAACTGCAGGCAAGGTTATGGCGTCAGTTTTTTCGAGATATGCATGAGCAGAATTGACAAACAATCAACGGCGAGTATAGTTCGGTGCGAACTTATTGTAGCATTTCAAGAAAAAAACGACCCCATTTTGTGAATAATAAAATTTATTTTATCAAGATAATGCGGCAGTTCAGTCATCTGATATCCCAATGGCCAAAATCAATGAATTCAAATCGTTTCCTCGCGCTCTATTTGTGAAATTTAGCGCTCGAGTTATATTTTCTATTTTCAAACTTGAAAAAAGGCTCGCAAAAAGATTAAGATAAAAACCATGAAAAAAGCTTGAGTCCGCGGTTGATAGCTATTTTGAGAAGCTCACTATTTCAGTACTATAAACAGGGCAACATTGATTGATGAAAGTAGGTTCTGTCAAGAAATTTTCATTATGTGTGTGTGTGTTTTTTTTATTAGGTTGACTAAGTTTGTATTTACAGCACACAAGAATTAAGTTGGAAAAGATATTCGCTTGTATAAACTATTTAAATACTTTTAAATGTATTTCAACATTTATGAAAGTATTTAAATAATTTGAAAAGTATTTAAATACTTTAAAAAGTAAAAGTATTTAAATACTAAAATGTATTTAAATACTAAAATGTATTTAAATACTAAAATGTATTTAAATACTAAAATGTATTTAAATATAAATAGTATTTATGAATACAAATACTTGCTCAGCTCTGTATGCAGGGTGGCGGAGACCATCAGAAAAAACCACATTTATAAAAGGTGTGTCTGTAACCTAAGGTGGGAAGTTTAGTTACCATGAACGTGAAGTGCTCAATATTGTTCACTCACCGTAAAAGCATTTTTCCTGAATAATGAGTATAATAATTCCGAACACATTTTAACCACACTCCACGTGCAGCTCTTTCGAACAACTGCTTGATTTCTAAGTGGGTTGAGCATTATCTTCAAAATGGTAATGTTGGTCCAAAACCTCTACACGCGTTCCAACTCTGGTGACACCCAAGAATGTGGATCATGTCCGTTGATTAAGGTGACGCTTAGCTAGACACCACGTGCAAGCATTTTGCGTCGGGGTTTTTAAACTACTATGAAAAAATTCTATTCCTATAAGATAATGGTTGTCCTGAAGCTTTTTCCAATAGGCGTTCAACGTCTGCAATTTAAGGAGCCCCCACGGTGGGCTTTCTTCGGGACGAATTAATATTGATTATCATACCATGCGAATTGTTTTGTTGGTGAAGGATTTTACGAATATTTAAATTATGTTTACATATGAATCTATTTAGTTGGGGTTTGTTGGTATAAAAGCATCCAAGAATTATTAAGTTTGTGTTTCGTGCAGTATTGATCATGTTTAATAGGTAGTTACTTGACAAATGTTTGTTGCGTCTTGCATTCATTTTGCCTGCAAAAATAATTACATAGTTTTTTTTTATCAAAATCTTCAATTTGGAATTCTATATTTTTTATTACTTGATCATATAACGCATTTGGTTTTATAATAGTACTTATTTTGTATAATTTGCTTGGCAAGTACGTAGTTAATAGTTTGTTAGCACCTCTACCATTTTCGTCAGCAAGAATTAAGATTTTTCTGTCACTATTTATTTTTTCATTTTTTATTACCATTCCATTGTCGGTTCTATTTTCTATTAACTGCATATTACATTTTACCAAAGTTTTGATTGCTTTGTCAGTTTTATACAATTCCTTACTAATCTTATTTGTATCAGTTTGAAGAACATGTCTTGTCTGTTGTGTTTCAGTTTGATCGGAAATGTCTTTTACCTTCCTCTGATTAATAGTTGAATAGTATTTGTTAATGAATTGATTAATTTGTCTTTTCCTTCTAATGTGAGACGTAGATTTTTTTTATTTTATCAATCAATATATTATTTTCTTCTCCTTTATTTGCCAACTTATTACGTAAATCTGACAAGAAATTAATATAATCATCGCATTCTTCAGTATCCGCATATGTAACATCTAGAATGCGTATATTACCATGATTACTGATTATTGAGCTGTTAAGCATATAATTAGATTTTAACTGTTGTCCTGTAACAGGCATTTTGTTAAATAGTTATATGTGACAATACGATATTCGAAAATGCTTTTGACTAAATTTGGGCGAATAAATCAATCAAATTATGCGGTTGAAAAAAAGGAAAAAAAAACACAGGATTCTTGCTCAATCGGGGCCTATCGAACAGCAAGATTGTTTTAACAATACAATTGATTAAGGGAATAGGTAGTTAGTGATTAAACAGAGGAATAGCAATGAATATGAACAAGCATTTCACTTAGGTTAAAAATATTAAATAATAGATGAAAAATATACAAATATCACAGAATCTGGTTTTTATGAGGTAGATATCTATTTGTATAAAACCTTGGAGTTTACTTACATGAATATTTTTAAAAAAATGCTAGTATAAGTATAGTACATTAATTTAAATTGCTGTACAGTTTAACACAAACATTTATTTAAAAAACTAATTACATCCACTGACTTATCACATCATTTAGTACTAATTTGCCATTTTACACAAATTTTGAACACTTAAAAGCACTCCAAAAGAGAAATTAATAGGAGACATCAACGTTTTTATGTGGATGGATATATAGCTTGCCCGACCTCATTTTTTCGTCAAACGCGTATGTTGACAAACCACGCACTATTCTACATTTACAGGAAGGCATATGACGTGAAGTATGATATTTATCGGACATTCTTTGCGTATTTTTTTGTATTATAATATAACTTTCGTTTGTTAGCTACAAATTGTGTTTATTTCATCCTGATAACTGAAAAATTGAAGATATGGCGTCCATTTCATGTCGTCATTTAGTCTCTGCCACCTTGTACTATACTATACTGGATGGAGTACGCTCTCCCTATGTTCGTCCGTGCATACACAACGAGCGGACATATTGTACGTAAAACATACAAAGGCGGGAGGGAGAGTCACGGACAAAATGTACTTGAAGAGCAAGTGGAGTTGTTAATATTTGATATGGTATAAATTAACATGACAAACTGGGCTTAAACATTGGCTTTCCGCCTCTGAAATTTTGGACCGTTTCCGTCACCAGTATAGTAGTATGTCGGCGTCAAACACTGAAATTTGTCGATTCCTGTAATGACTATCGTTACGGGGATTGCTGCCAAACACCGTAACAACACCGAAATACGGTGTATTAGTCCTAGTTTATCTGGGTTTATACACATTTCAATCTAACATAATATAAGACAATAGGCAATAATTCATAATTCTGTCAGGTTAAATTGGGGTGAGGGTGCTTATGTCTTGATAAACAGAGATCGACAGATTTCAATGCTACAAGACAAAATGAAACGCAAATCTCTACATTTTACCAAAAATACACATACAAATAATTAAAATACTTTACATCTACATGACTTAATATTTATGAATTTTACTCAATTTATTTTTTATTGATCATTAAATTATGTTTATATTTCTTAAAATACATCGACTCATTGCTGACATTTTCTATAACATAACTGTATTTTATTTATAAATTTGCTTAGAAGAGGTTGATATGAATAATAGTTTGCAATGTATTATTTACATTTTGAATCATCACTTTTGTTTTTACATATTATTAAAAAATGCGAGATTAATTATTGTAAATATTTGTTTATTATAGCTAACTTGCCACCAGCATTGGATTTTAAAGGTGAAGCAATAACATTTAGAACAACTACTGCTGCTGTATTAGATACGGTAGCACATTGTGTGGATCTTGTTATGCAACGAGAAGAATCCTGGCTAAGAAGAGTAGAAAGAGAAAGTGACAGAAGACGACGGACAGAAAATCTTGCCAAGACCTACCTCGAACAACTAAGAAAAGTTCATAATATACATCCTGGACCTGATCTAGAGGTAAGTAATAGCTTCTAATAGAACATTACGAAATAGTGCATTATTAATTGTTTGCATAAACGAAGTTTGAAGCATAGGACCTCCAATGTCCATATTTTATCAACAAAATTTTATTTTAACTTTATTCATATTTGACTCGTTTAATTTATTGAACAAGTCAATAATAATATATAAAATTACAAAAAGTAACATTAAAATATAAAATATAACTACAATTATTCATGACAGCAGCTAACTACAAGGTAAACAGAAACATTTTAGTCTAACATTATCTATTTAAAGTTTTACTCTAAATTAATGTAGTATGTCAAAAATTCATCCCAAATATCTATATAACCAAGTCGACTAATTATGCTAATTGCACGTCATTGCATTGAAAAGAGTTTATGGCGTAATAGAGGGGCGACTTTCTTTAAGGCTACATTTATTGTCGCGCGAATCTCTCAATTCCACACATTTTCTGTTTTTTTTTTCGTGTCAAGTGCATACGACTATAAACTTTGCCGCGAAAGAGAAAGATATAAATTCGATGAGTGGTATAGAGATGGAGGTTGCTCTATCTCAATTTCAATATATCTGCGTTTGATCATTCCGCCACGAACACACTTTTTACACCACTTTAGCCGTTCGAAACTGAACAATATTTAACACCATTTACACCGAGAACCGTTCGTTTATTACAGTGTAATGTAAACGGTGCTTACACTAAACGCCCCACCTTGAGAGTGTGCACGAGCGGTGTATGTGCCTATGTTCAGTATGTTTATTTAATTTTCAATAACAAAAAGTCAGTAACCTGCAAACTTTAATCTTTTTACAGCGATGCATTAATGTCAACAATTATTAAAATCTTGATTGCGACATCATAAAATGTATTTCATTCAATGATGAAATAACTGCATAATTTCAATAAATTACATACCGTTATTTAAGCAAAATTGTTCATTTTTAAGTCGTTTTTATTTTCATCTAACTAAATCCTGACATCATGGTAGTGACGAAATTGCAAGCCACATGAAGTACGTGCGTTAGAAATATAAGTGATAGTGACAGACAAGTATTGCGTATTGTGACTGTCAGTCATGGTGACATTACGCAACACAAAAATTCACAGCTTTCTGTGGCAAGTAAATTCTTTTCAGATTTAAATAAATATTGCACAAGTTTTGGATTTAGTATAAATAGCCGAAACGAGTTTCCATTCTCCCAAATTTTTATATTTTTGGACTTCTTTTGAATTTTAACTCGTGATTTAGTAAAAATATTTCACAGAACTTGTAAGTTTTTTTCTCTAAATAAAAATTCACCACCGACTGCGGTAAACGAATTATTTACAGAGAAAGTTGTTTCGTGTCCCATGGTCTCTGAGGAGTCTTTTTCTGGAGATATTTAAATTGTCAATTTTACAATAATAAACTACTCAAAATTTATTACGAAATATTCTCTATTCGAAAATTTTATATTGCTCGAAAACTACAAGCGATTTCTTAAAATTTGGGGTGCATATGACTTCAAAGAATCTGCAGCATGGATAAATAATGTTATTCATAAGAAATCACTTTTCTGAATGTGTAATAAGATTTATAGTAGTTTTTGAGAGCTACGTATTTCAAAATTCACTTTTAAATATAATTCAATGAATGAATGTCGTTGACATTTTTTTTGTCAAATTAAATTTGAATTAATTTGAAATTATTTATTGATGTATTGGAATATTTGCCTGCCTACCACTATCAAGATTAATACTTTTCCTTTCTAAAAGAAAACTATAAGTCCAACTTCAAAATTTTCTAATCTAGATTTCAACGGAATTGGAAATATCCATTTTAAGGCCCCTTAATGGGTCTTATGGCTCATTTGCACCAGGGCGAGTAGTTTAGTTACCATCCGTGTGCAAACAGAATAATTTAGTCGATTGGAAAAAAACGAGTTAATGCAATGGAGTAATTGCACCCAGTCGAGTAGAAAGTGGCGAGTGACCCTCTTACCACTATGTACTTTCGCTGCAATGCCGACATGTTATTGATAGGATTTGTGGATACTAATGTACTCCACTAAATCAACGCGTCCGAACGTGTTTAGCAACAAGTCGAGTGGCTTGTTTGAGGGCTACTTGCCCGACAAAAATAGATCTATTTATTCCACTAATTCGTTTTACTATCCAAACGACTAAATTTATCTGTTCGCACACGGTTAGTCACTAAACTACTCGAGACTAATCAGAACAGGAAATTAGTGGTAAGTGTACCACTCGCCACTCTACTCGACTGAATTGAATGCATTGCGAACGGGCCTATACGGACAGGGACAAGTAGTTTAGTAGAGTTGCGAGTGGTTTAGTGCCTAAATGTGTGCGAACGGACAAATTCAGTCGAGTAGACAATAAAATCTCTTATTTATTGGATTAGTGGTAAATAGGTCAATCGCTACTGTACTAGCTTAAATGGTTGTTCACATTTGGCCAGTACAGTAGCAAGTGGCGAGTGACCTACTTACTACTAAATCAAATTATAGTGGATTTTCCTGTTTACTCGACTAAATTTGTCTGTTTGCCCACATAAACTAGGTACAAACTAGGACTAGTAGTTTAGTAGAGCTAAACTTCTTGCCCTAGTCAGTACGACCCACGTATGTCACATGACTAAAAAAATTTAGAAGCTAAAAGACATGACATTTGCAAAATACCTTGCAAACCAGCTGTAATTGTGAAAATATAATATGCTTATTCATGTTCTTGACCACACTGTGGTATACATAAGTCACAATCGTACAAACACTAAATAGCTTATATAAAAATATATGTAGGTACATGCAATGCCATACGACACTGCGCAATCATATGAGGTGTCACTAGTGAATCATTTTGTTTAAAAATTTTGAAATGTGCTTATTGGAGGGGAGAGAGAAAGTGGCAGACACGCCAACTATATGTCAAAAGCCGACCCCATTAAAAAATGCGCGGCGGTCCCAAGGAGATTTCCCCACATTATAGTTATTTTAACTCGCAACATTGCAGCACACACTGACGTTACATAAATATGTAAATTTGTATGTGACTTCAGACACCTGACGATTCATGCTGACGTTACAGGTGATGCTGATGATTCTCAAATAAACCTCGGCCGCAGAGCGATAATATGTTTACAGATCTAAATTGATAGGAATGTCAGTATTGTCAGTAAATAGAATGAAGTATGCTATCTAATAAACTGTGTAGTATCTCACTTCATTAGTTCACAGTAGCGCCACCCATTAGGTTGTCCTACCACTAAAAAAGGACTGGCGGACATTTTCTTACCCCCACTTTTGTTTTCATTTATCGACGTTTTGGGTAATTTTAAGATGTTTAAGCAAAAAAAAAGATGTTTGGCCAGGACGATGATTACCAAAGTTCCCCTATTCCTTTTTTGAAGGAATGTGGGGAACTAATAAAAATTTACATATTTCAGGGTTTTTAAATGTTTTGCCTATTCATATTATTTTAAGAAATAATTACTTCACACTGCAAAACCATTAAAAAATGTCAAATATAGCACCGCTGCATTAGTGACATAAAGACATTTTAAATGAGGTGTCACAAAGTGGGCCATTCAATCTAAAAATTTTGAAATTATTGGAGAGGAGGGAAAAATTGACATACATGTCAACTATATGTCAAAAGATGTCCTCTTCGAAATAGAAATTAACGCGTTGCGAGATTCTTTTGTTTTGTCCCGATTATCTGAGATATCCAGAGTAGATACTTTTAAACAAAACACCCTGTATTATAAACATTAAAAATGTTTAAAGAACAATTTTAAGGAAGTAAACCAATAATAAAATATGCATAATAATAAGAAACCCGGAAGGTATAAAATTTAGGTACAAATTACCAGCCCCCTCGTAAAAGGCTCATTGCACGTTGGTATCGAAGGGTCATTTTTGCAAATCTCGCGATTTGAGATGCAAGGACTGTACAGCATATATATAATCAATGAGTCAGGATTATATTTGTATTCCTTTACTCAATAATGTAATGCTTCCATTTTGAATCGCAAGAAATACTCGTTTTTAAGAGTGCGAAATTCACTCTTTTCTATAGAGTTTGTAGGGCATATGACTCGTTAGTACCAAATGGTAATTTTTGCAAATAATTTTCCCAATTCAATTCAAGCATCGTACTATTGTTTGTGATAAGCAGGTTTCGTGTTGCGCCTCACTGTACCTCTGGTCTTTCCTTTCACCCTCGCATTGGAACATATGTTCAAGATTACCGTTTTTCTTTGAAAGAAAGCCGAATTGAAAAGACATTGCCCAGTATGCATAAGTATTGTCTTATTAAAAACACTAAAGGAATCTATTATATTTTATGCAAATGATATTAATATTTATTTTTGGTATTTCTCATAAAATTTGGAATAATTAGTGCCAGAAATTTGTAGGTGAGTTTAGACACCATTACTTAAGACACTTATAATGTTGTACATTACATTTATTAAAGCAATTTCATGATACGTTCGATTTAGTGACAATAGTTTTATTGGTTAATTGATCAACCAAATGAACACAAAATTAGTTAATATCAAAATTAAATATACGAGGCACTGGGAATTTCATTTATCTTTCTATAGATTCTTGTTTTATCAAAATTGTTGGGCAAATATAGTAATTTGCATACACCAGAAAAAATTGCAATTAAATTAATATTTAATGCAACACGGGACAATAAACACATTATTTGGGATTAATTCGAATTATACAATAGATTCAATTTAGGATACAAGTTTGGTATTTATTTTTAAAATATATGCTAAAATTGTGCAAATATTTATTGGTGGATAACATATATTATTTATGTTGGCAACAATTAGGTTTACACTAATATTTGACGTATAAATTAAGGTTAACAAATCCATATGTATTTGAAGTATAATTGCCATACTCAATAATTGATAACTTGATTATTTTTTATTAAAAATTGCAAATTATACGCATTGCATAAATTATGGCTAGGGGAAGAAGGAAAAATGTTAGTACGCCATGCGTCTCCAGTTTTTTGATAGTTTTTGTTTTATTCTAAATTCTAGTAATCAAGAGAGATGCTTATTTGACATTTTGCTTGTTCATTTAAGGGTTATAATTAATAAAAATATAATATAATTTAAGTCATTTTTTTAATGTCATTTTTGTAGTGTATATTTAATATTTTGTACAATGTTTATGATTGAGAACTTAATCAGGAGTATTCCATTTAGGAATAAATGGGGACCGATTGATATACGAAGATATTCAGTAAGTTTTTTTATGTCATACGTTTACTGCATTATTAAGCTAATCAAATGTTGATTTATTTTGTTAGTTTTTACAATCAAATCTATTGCATGCTATTATTTGGGATTATAATATATTATACCAGGTGACAACTGAAACAGGTGGAACTTTTTATACTTTTCTCGCAATGTCTAAGTCCCTTTACTGCTTAGAATTCTTTGATACTAATCATTGCTCCTATTTCTTTTATTTAACTTATTTATTTATATGTTTTATTATGCCAATTTACAGCAACTATTTATTAAATATATTACTTTAAATTGAACACCCGGTATATTTTTGCAAATTTGGATATTGTGCTCATTTTACGTATAAATTCCAATTTTCAGAAGCTTAAATAACATAACTTTTTGAATTTTTTAAAATATTTTTTATAGCTAATTATGCATAATAAGAAATGTATTGCCTTATTAAAAATTGAGTGATTTACGCGTTTTTTATAAATAAATAAACATAATTAGTATTTAGGTTGTAACTTACTTTTTTCAATTGTTACTTTCTTGGTATCATGATACTGTGATTTTTTGCTATCAATCGACATAAAAATATCAGTTTTTAACAAGTATTAAAAAAAGGTTTTGGTGAGAAAAAATATAATTGAAAATGAGGTTACCAAAACTTTAAAAATGGGAAATTTATACGTAAAATGGACTAATAAATTCAAATTTAAAAAAATGTACCCGGTTTAAAACAAAAAAATTATGTTATTTCAGTTTAAACTGGAAATGAGATTTTGTGATATGATGTTTCGACGATTTTAATACATACAATTTTTTTATGAAAATAATATAAATATGAGATATGGGTCCGTACCTGTTTCAGTTGTCACCCGGTATATCCATTATTTTAATAGTAGTATTTGTATTTGCTGTGTTTTACCCAACGAGCATTGACCGCGAGGTATTTCAGCAGTGTTTATGTAGCCATGTATGAGTTAAGGCTTCTTGCTCTGATATTTGTCTCAGATATCTAGAGCAAATTAATTGTTTGCCAATAATGCTTATTTTAATATTTACAATAAAATATTATATTTTATAAACCTGCGCTCATGTTATCCTTGCATGCAGGTATATTTAAATTTTTCTATAATTTATTTTTTTATTTGGCCTCACACGTGAAATGCAATTTTAAATAAACGCATTGACTCAAGTAATCTTAATATATTTCATTAAATGAAACAAATTGCTTGTGCATACATTGCATTTCAATTCTGTGCATTTAACATTTATAATTTATATGCACTTTGTCTTCAAAATGGATGTAATATGTAGGCAAATACACTCATAGTATATTAATTACATATCTCACAATGTAGCAAAGTTTTATTGTTTGTAGGCTAATAAAATATTGATAAATATAGAGTGTGATTATATTACTACTACTATGATTAATGTTTAATAATGATATTGTTTTCTTGCTTAATTGTAGTTGATTTTTGTTTATTTTCAATATTTACTATAATAAAATTTATTGCCTACATTCGCGGTCAAGTATAATTTTTCTAATCAATTCTATAAAATATATCTGTAAACATTATATTTACTCACAATCAATTGGTAATCAGTGCAGTCGTACCCTAAAAAGCAGTCTCTCCATCTATGGATGACATCGTTTTGGGTTGTCTATGGTTTTGGTTATAAAAATCTGATTTTTAAAACAAGTTATAGAAAATATTCTGTAGAAATACTATCATAAGTGAATAAAAATTGCCGGATATTTAATGATAGCGGGTGTATAAGCAATGATTAATGTTAATTTGTCAGTTTTATGATACCATACGCATGTTGTGTTTGGTTGAGTATGAATTAAATAGTCACATTTATTCAAAACAAAATGAAAAACAACAAACTACTCATCATTGCATATATTAATGTACCTCATATTCAAATTTTGTATAGAACATTTATAATTATCTAAATTTGTAATTCAATGAAGTTAAAGTAGCCGCTAAATAAAAAAATATGTCAGTATAACTTGTGTAGCAACTTGCCCAGCAACGGTCGCAGATCTAGTTATTTTTAAATTATAAAAAATAAATTATTAATTATTTTAAATTTAACTAAAATTCTAAATTGATTGTGAGTAAAATATGGATGATCATCCGGTCACGAGCATTAGCTATAAACTGACCTAATCTAACCTAACTCTTAATTGTAATGATCAACATCCCCGCTGAGTATATAATATGCTAGTATCTACTGTTTATTGATTGTTGTATTCAGGCTGCGCATATTTGAAAGAAAAAATTTAAATCAAATCTTTTAGGTATTTTAAAATAATGGCACATATTTTAACCTTTTTTTATCTAGCAGTTTTAAACAATTCTATAGTTGTTTTTCACTATTAGCAATAAAATATAATTTATATGAACAAAGAAAAGTTGAAAAAAATAGTTTTCTAAAAAATCTCCAAAAATATCTAAAAAAAGCTTTTGGAATTTGATTATAAAAATATTTGCGAAACTCCAAATTTCTAGAATGTATTCTCTCGTAATGTCTGGAATAACTATATTTTGATATTTCTGTACGTCGGCCAATATTTTGTTGTATCTTTGCGAAAAAAATGTCATGTAATTTTACGAAAGAAGAACGAGGCAAGTCCATTTGAGATATTTAACAAAATATTCTAATTTCTATAATACCGGAAAAGTGTTTTAGTTTTGAGGGGGGAGAGGCGATTTTGGAATCATTTTACAGATTCGGATTCTACGAAAAAAAATACATTAGTTTTGTATGAAACACTTTTTTTCGTGATAAATAGGGACAATATTAAAATTCAAAACTTGGTTAAAGTTACAGCGCGAAATATCACGTAATGAGAAAAGAGTTAAATACAGAAGTTGTGTATTTAAAAAAATGGGAGTTGTTTTAAGATAACAAAATACTCAGTTAGGGGAGGGGGGACTTTGGCATATCAAGATAACTTTCATTTTTATTGCAGATTCGGGTGCATACACAACATTTGTATTTAAATCTTCTCGTTGCGTGATAGTTGGCGCCGTAACCAAGGCGTACCGTACCGTTTCAATTTTGTTTTTATCGATTATAGCGCAATAAGAAAATTGTTTCTATTTAAAATTTTTAAATTGTTCCTCCTCCCTGGTATTGTGGGTGGGAGGGAAGAAAATTTTATAGGATCGGATGTCCCCCTCAAAACCATTATACTTTTGCTCGAAACATGTTTTTGTACGATCCACAGTTTTTGAGATATATTGACAAATGTCACTTTGATTATGAATCAGTGTGAATCTAAAGACCTTGTTACATAGACAAAATATGTTTGTACTAGATTTATGTGAGCATGACTGTTCACTTGGATGAAAATTAAAAAAAAAACTTTGCTTTGAACTTACTGTGTTTTGATTGTAGGCCGACGATATGCATACAATTATTGTATGTGTATGGCAAATTTCTATATCCAACTGGAATTATTATATACTTGACTTGCTACATTTTTGCACCAATTGATAGAGCATAAAAAGTTCGTTCTATAATGATGCGTAACCCAAAATGGTCCAAAATTGCCTCGTTCGTGAAGCACAATAAGAAAGTATCTTAGTTTTCGAAAAATTGATAAACTAATTATGATATATCAAGAAATTGATAAGTGTGGTAAAAAAATCATGAAATAAGAAATTGTAGAAAATGTTTTTTGAAATAGCAATAAACATTGTGATATATCAAAAAATGTTGACAATTGTTTGCAGAATGTCGACAAATTGCACAATTTTTATGATATTTTTGTAAACATTGCAAAATATCAACATTTTTTTTATGAAATGTTGAAATATATGAGAACCAATATGAATTATCACAAAATCTTTATAAAATCAAAATATCACAAACATTTTACGAAATGACTAAATATTTATGAATGTCTAGAAATATAAAATCGTCGTTTGTGTTTCAAAATTGTGCATTCACTCAGGAAAATTAATTTCCGGCACTTGGTTCATAAACAACTTTTATTTGATCGTTTTTGCAAATAAATTTGTTTATTTCTCAATTTTTAAGTATTGTTACCACCCCATTACTCTGTAAATTAATTTTTAATTAAAAATTAAACTTATTAATGTCAAAAGTAGTTCTAACTTATTTAAAAATTAATTAATCGAAATGAATAGGTCATCGTATAAGTCATAAATATACAACAAAAGATTTTTATTAAACCTTTAATTGTTTGGTGATTTAAGAGCTTATCAACTATTGTTATATCTAGCTTACTTCTACATTGTTATTACAGTTTACGAATATTAAATTTTTCTTTTATCCCTGACAAATAATTTGAACCATTCACTAAATTGTTTATGTAAATACTCCTTGTGTTAATTTCTCATTCAATTTGTGTGTGAGTGCGTGTGCAATATTTTTTTCTACAATTGAGTCTGATGATGACAGCCTCAGCATAAATAAATCGGTTTCTATTACAAAACGAATTGGTCAATTTCTGTTTAATAATTCGCGGTATGTGATCGTGTTATATATCGCCATTTGATAATACCTTTAGTTTTGTTTTTTATTATTATTTCGGGTGTGGGTCAAAGATCAGCTTTATTGATGATTACATTTATACGAATTGTAGCGGGACAGACGACCGTGATAAGTGGGGCTGTGTGTGACAGACTTGTTGTGAAAAAAGACGTTTTTTAATTGATTAGTTAGTTGTGATACAGAATGGCTAATATATGTACATTAAGGTCTAGGAAATACGTAAGTTTTTTAACAATGGTTTTATTGAATAAGCTACAATTACTTTCAATTATCAAATCGAATAAATAAGTATAATACTTGTTTTGAATTAATTTTATATGCAATAAAACAATAATATCAACAAATATCAATTGTTTAAAATAATTGTTTTATAACGTAGACATGTCTGCTCAATTAGTAATTTAAATATCTTTTTTTTCTTATTTTTGCAATAATGCGATTCAGATAAGATTTTTACTTTAGTTTGTCATATTGTTTTAGAATTCATACGTATTTATTGATATGAAACAATCTAACGGCGCGTTAGGATGTCTGTTGCTATGGTCACCTGATATTGACAAAACATTGCAAGTCAGTTACAAAATGCAACACCAGAGGTCAGCCACTTTGTTGTATTTCTCTTATATGCAGCACAAAGTTGCACACCTTCCTTCCCTTGAAAAATGAATTTCGATGTTTTTCCATATTCATCTTAGTAGTGATAGTAAGCCAAGCGAAGTTTTCTAGAAATATTAGTGACAGTGACAAACAATATCATGAGTGTGTGACCGTGTATTGTCACAGCAGCACATAAATTTACGGTTTCCTGTAAAAAATGTATTTCGATGTTTTGCATCTACCAGGTATCCATCGACGGCTCCTCCTTTTTTTTTTCAAAAACATTTTACCAAATACGCGATTCAATCAACTATTGATTTTAATCTTTGTTTAAAAACACATGGTATAATATCGTGACTATCACTTGCCTTATCTATCGTGTTTTAGTTAAAATTGAGCATTTTTTAATTTTGATAGCATACTTGTTGTTTTTGTTTCGACCAGAACCAAAATTGCCTCATTAATTTTTTGTTTTTCCCGTAGAAAGAAATTAACAAAAAAGTGTTTCCTATCGCTTAAAAAAGATATGCAACTCCATTCAAATAACATTCATAGACTAGATTCTGATATTGCAGAAAAATACACAATTTTTTATATTTAACATTTTTCTCGTTGCATGTTAAGTGGCAGTGTACCGTTTTTGAACTCAAATTTTTATTTTCAATTGCAGCTCTATTTATCACGAAACGAGAAACTTACTTAATCATACAAAAGTTACGCATTTTTCATTGAATAGCTGTTAAAAAAAATATTATAAACATAATTTTTGTTTTGGTCTGGTTTGGCTTGGTTTATTCGTGATCCTGTTATTCTAAGAGCTGGCGGCCGCGTGGTAAATATAATGTTACCTCCGGCTGAAATTTTGTGAAGAATTTGCAGATGGCACTTCATGGTGCCTGTTATTCACGCTGCTATGAATGAACAACACGAATAAAGTAAAAAATAAATAAGTATTGTATGGTACACTTGAATAAAGATATTTTATTCACTCAAAAACGTTACTATTTTTTGTAGATAAAATTTGTCTTTATTTACTTATACCAAATGTTTATTTGTTGTTTTATTTATTATATTATCTGGTTTGTATTTTTTATTTGGAAAAATAGTTGATTTTTGTTTTAATTTGTTTACTTTTTTGTTTAATTCCTGTTGATGTGTAAACATGTATGCTATCGCTCGGTGGCCGGGGTGTACTTGGGAATTGACCGTCACACGGTGACGACATCGTAAGGTCTGACGTGACATACAAATGTACATGTTTATGTGATTATGTCTATGCGTCCGACGATATTGTGAGTTGGTGAGTGAGTGAGTGTGTTTACACATCCTTCTTGAGTATCGCGGTACTCAATTTGCTGATTTTTTTATTAAGTTCTTTACTTTCTGTATGTTTTATTTGGATTTTTATTTGTTTATTATTAGTTGCATTGTATATAAAAATATTAAAAATTAGATTTTTATTCTAAAATTAAATAAAAGTACCATAACAAAATTTAAAAAAACAATTGTATTCTGTTTATTTTCTTAAGTACTGTGCTGATAAGGTGCCTTTCTGTCGCGCGCTAGCATCTCGTAGTCCATTCTGCTATATTTAATACGATTTCTTTTTATCATTACTCACGTTTTTATATTCATCAAGAAATTTTTTATAATTGATAAAAAATTTAATTTAATCTGTTGTAAGTAACGCGGAATGGACCCCGCGTCGGTACATTAGTATTAAGATACCTATACTCAATTGTTTCAAAAGAGTGTCGTGAGTTGCGGGTGGTAATTTAAATAATTGGCATCCGGTACAAATAGAATTTGATTAAAATAAATGGACAAAGCTTTTAATATTATTACACCGTAAATTAAAATAATAATATATTGTTTATTTAATTAATTAAATAATAATATGAACAGTTTGTAGTGGTGACATCAAGTACGGACGACGTACTTCACTTAACCATTTGCAATGTGTTTTTCAACAATAATTATATACACTTATGACATGTAATAACATTACATTAATATGAAAGTGTTTAATGTTGAATTTATCCAAGCGATTTAGCATTAAAAATAAATTTAGTATTAAATATAACTTTAGATATAGACCTGATGGATTTATGCAAAGAATTTAAATATAAATTTAAAGATTTGCGCATGTGCGCGTGTACGGATGTTTGTGTCTGATTTAGCTGCGTTTGTTTATCCTGCACCCAACACATTTTTTACACCAAATACACTTTAGCTGTTTGCAAATAGATAATATTAATTTTAAGACCATTTACACCAAACCACGTTTATCTATTATGGTGTGGTGTACACATAGACGAACGCCACATGACCATAACACCGCTCCTCGCCGAATCGTTTTAGAACGTAGCTTTTAACGTTAATAGCTGCATCCAGCTGGCCCACATAACGCATGCGTATTACTACCGAGTTTAAGGATTTAGCCACAGAAGTTCAAAATTGCAAACTTTCAAGGCCAAACCTTAAAGCCACGATCAATGCTAAATTTCCATAAATGGGTATATGACAACTCTAGTATTTAACTCGCTAATGTTACATCTAAATTTATTACTAATGCTAAATCGGTCTTTTGGAAACTCTTTTATTGGTGTTTTTTCGACTAGAAGGAAGACGGACAGTATATGCTATATGGGATAATTTCCGCTTTAAAATGTTTGCAAACATTTTTACAAAGTGTAAACCAAAATCTTAATTTGCCGCTCAATACCTAATAAAATGTAAACCGAATATATAATACATTACGGATTATGCCGAAAATTAATATTTAAAATACAAAATATTAGTGGTTTATTTAATTTAATTGCAAATTTTGATTTAAAAAATTTAAATTTTGCATATTTTTTGTCGCGTTTGATTTTATCAGCGTTAGCCGTATCATTTCCTAGGTTTTCAAAGATTACAAATTTTTAATATTTTTTAGCCAAATGGTGAAAAAATTATATATTTCATTCTTTTTTGCCATAATTCTTAAATTTTTAATATATTTGGTTTTCTCGCTTTTTGTGAAAAATGTGCGGAAAATCAACAAAATGTACGAGCAATTTTTTATAGATGTTCAATTTTTGTTAAAACTTTTGTCGAAAAATGAATACGTTTTGATATTTTTATATGTAAATCTTATAAAACTAAATTTTTGTGCATGCATTTGTATATAATATAAAAACTATACAGCTTCGCTTAAAAAACAATTTTTTATCTTCAAAAAAGAAGAAGTTATCCCTTGTGGCGTGTTTTTAAAAACACTCTGTATATGTTTTTATACAAAATTTTATTAGCATATGTTGTATTTGTTTCTTCAATCACCTCTTTTATGCCAACTTTCATAGCATCTTGCCATAATGTGCGACGTTAATAAAACAAAGAAAAAATCATACAAAATATTCTATTAAAAGTCTTGCGGAATTTGCTCATTACTTTTGTAATGTTTTGTAATAGGAAATATTGTTTAGATATATTATATGGCCAACTTAACGTGGCCCGCTAAAAAATGATGCAAAGTTCGATAACTGCGTAAGTGGGTCGTGATGAACAGTCCGAGACAAAAATATTTCTATGTTGGCAATAAAGGCATTTGTTTCGTCAGCGCCATATATTCGAAATATTTTTAACTTCTGGCAACCCTATTTTTAAGCAGAGCTGGGCTAATACTTTTCTCCACGACTATATTATAATTTACCTATTATATATGTGCTTTCTCAAATATATTGATATGCATTACACACATGCAGTGATTAATTTTGACAGCAATGGGTCAATGCTATACATTATATAACAATACCTATATCATATCAATTTCTATTATAGTTTATTATATAATGACATTTTCAAAACTCGAGCTTGGTTCAAACAGAATTGGACAGAATGCACTTCATAGCTGTCACTTTCTGCATTATAAACTAAACACATTTTTTTGAATATATTTTCAGTTAATTTAACAACTACAAACAAAATTGACATAAACACAAAAATAACCTGAAAAATATAACTGATGGAAATAACGTCAAGAATCATAAATAATAAAAGCAGACATTGCTCTACATCAAAAATTAAATAGCAAGAGTTGTTATTTATTTATATACAAACGTATTAAAAATTATCTAAATCTTTTTAGTGGTTTTTTTTTTCGATAAACATGTTTTGACTTTTTATTAATGGGTCATATTGTTTGTGCGGTGAAACCGAAACCACACCACTCACTGATGGAGTATGACCATAATTGCTGTACACATAATTTGGAAAGCTAATGTTAAATAAATATCCGATAACTTCAGTACCCTGGAGCCGCGCATTTAACCATGTATTAATACGCAAAGTAAATGTAAATAATAATGATTAATAATGCATATCTATATAGTTGTATATTAAAAATTAAGTTAAATGTTTTTTTTTAATTTTTAATTAAACTAAAGTTGTTTTTAGGTTAGAATAATTTCGAGCAGGACAACCTTTACGATATCAGTATTTAGTAGCAATATATTGCGGTTTTTTCCTTAGTCAAAATTTAAAATAAAAAATCAAAAGATTGTCGTGGACAAAGTATGACTCGTATGATTATATACTTATTGAATAATATACTATTAAATACTTTTTATAACACAAAGAATTTAAATATTAAGCACCTAAAGTATTTATAAATGCAAACACTGACTCCGCTCTTGTTTGTCGGAGCCGTCATGTTTCCTATGTATCCTATGTTTGTACCCTCGGGCACCTATACAGTTTTATATAGTAATAAATTAGCATAGGCAAGCAAAATAAGCAATAGATAAAAACCATAATTAAGATTGATTGTGTAAAATGAATAACTATTAAGGAAAGCTTTTTAAGTTATATTTTTGTAATAATAAAATTATTATCTATATAGAAGTAATTATTATAACAATTGCAATTTAACAATCTAGATATGTTTATATACACATAATAATTCAATTGCTTTTGCATTTGATTTGCCATTAAATAATAAATTTAACATACGTTGCAATAAATCAATCGCATTTTATAAACAAAACTGATATAAAATCGCACTGTTAGTCACCAATATGATGACTATTGGAATATTTTTGGCTGCATCCGACTTTATATAGTTTTGATAAGAATACATGATTCATTCGCGTAATGTGCGTTAATATTCTAGTAATAAAATGAATCATACAAACCAATATAATGAATAAATAATCAGGTTTTACAAATACGTTTTGACGTAATATATGAGTACATTTAATTATTTATAGTTTAATTCGCCTTCTTTGGTACAGAATATCAATATAAAACGCAATGATCGATTTCGTCGTTTGGCTAAACCTTATTTGTTGGATTGCCGTACAGTTTCCACTTGTAGCTACCAACGTATACAATATGATAAAAATTTACTTCAACCATTGATTTGATGTTTTTTTATTCCAACAACTGCAATATTTTTATGCTACCGGGATTTTGATCCAGAACTCTCTTGTTGCAGGTGTTGACAGTAAATTTTATTAAACATACTAAGACAATTAGAATCAATGATCAAACAAGATCAGTTGCAAAAATTAATTTTATCTACAATTATTAAATAATGCATCAATTATGTAATGATTTTCTAAAAATACTGTACATTATTACTCCGAATGGAATATGACAGTTTGATCGATGTAATAATATTGTTTCATCGCTAATAAGCCGTAAGCCGGGCGATTGCTACGACGCGAATCTAAAGCTAAAGATTCTACGAGGCTGAGTATTATCTGCCGTAATCTGTCAATTAAAATTCCTGTCAGAATTGTCAAAAAAATATAATTTGTTTGTAGATGTATTATTTACGTATAATGCAATTTTAGTTGTAGATAAAGTTATTATTTAACTCGCAAATAATGGGTAATATCCACGAAGACATGCAACACGCGTTCGCTTTGCTCACTCGTATTGCACGATTTATCTTTGTGGGTAATAACTATCATTATACGCTCGATGAATAATATACTATTTTCTACTCCCTTCTATATATTGCAACTTTTATTCATAATTGAATGGATATGTATTGTATATCCACTCTTATGTGGATGTAAAATTCATTGTCAACCACACAAAACAAAAAAGTTACAAATCACAATGCTATGCTACAATATTTGTTTCAATGCCTCTATAACCTATCATTTTAATTAACTATTATTATGAAATGAAACTTAAAACATTTTTAATTGATTTTAATATATTACAATAGCATAATTTAGTTAAAATTAAAGTTTGTTCGATAATTCTGCGACACTTTATTTAGATGTTAAATATAACCTAAATTTATTACTTTTATATTTAAAATTTATAATAATATCTGAAATTTTCGAGATTGCACATTCGTAATTAAAATATAAAGCATGTTTATTTGATACAAAATTCAAATATCCAAAATATTAAACATCATTATTTATAAATATAAATATTGTAGGCATAATGACTAAATAACATATGCACTTTTGCTAAACGTCAAATATCAAATTTAAGCCGCAAAATAAATATGTATATAATATTAAAAAGTCACAGAAGCGTTTTAAAGTAGACGTTTGGTACTAAAAATTCGCTCACATTCGATTTGGGCTACTATACTATCCACTCTTGTTGTACAAAATAGAAATATATTTTGTTAATATTAGTATATTATTAACTTTCAATTATGTTTGTTGGTCTTGACCCATCGGATATAACGCGCACTTGCACATTTTATTAATTCTACTTATGGATACAATGTCATAATAAGTTATGTGGTTATTGTTAATTAAATTGTGACACATAATGTTTATTTACATTGCTTAATTTAAAATCATAAAGAACTTTATACTTCATAGATATTGGCAATTACTTTGTGTCTGCAATAATTCAAATGTTCAATTATAGCACTGTGGCAGTCAACGTGTTTAAATGCCAATTAACTATACAGGGTGATTTATAATAGTTGTAAAAAACTTTGTCACCTAATTTGAGCTGTAATTTTAAGATAAAAATGTCATATACATATAAGGGTGTTTTTTTAAATCATTCAATGTTGTTTTATTATTTAATAGTTATTTATTTCAAACAATATTTTAACATGTCTGCTTCCGGTTTAACTGGAAGTTACGTCAATTTTGTTATCGAAAATGAAATACTATATATTTTATTATTTTTTAAATGCTTAAATAATTTTCTTTCAAAAAGTTTATTAAACAAATATGCCCAAAGTCACCTTCTGAGATATTGGCACTAACCCAGTAAATAATTATAAAAATCAATAATGCTTTGGAATAACCATAACAAAACGCTTCTCATTTCTTATTGTTGTTTATTGATTTTTAAAAATTTGTCAAAAGGTAAAATTTGGCTAAAAATGAATGAATTCAGGCGCACTAAGCCTGAATATGCAAATTTTGTGTATGTGTACACATTGCAATGCAGATTCCTCTTTCTCAAAACTTTGTATGGCAAACACTAAATCATGAGCATTTACATCCTGACGTTACAACCGGAGGAATACGGTCCTCGTGTAGAATTTTGCACTTGTTTCTTGGAATAAGTTGCCGTGGATGCGTTGTTTAAAAAAACAATAGACAAAGCACAATTTAATAGAGATGGTATTAATAGTAGCCATAATTACTACATATTCAATCTTCAAAATCCGCATGTTGTTAGGCAATCGCAATTTCAACAGCGTTTTAGAGTGAACACTTGGGCTGGTATTTTTAACGAAGAACTCTTCGAATAACAGGTTTTACCTATAGGCTAAATACAAGACACTATATCAATTTTTCTGATGAAAAACTGTCTTCAATATGACGGCGCCAGCACTGCAGCGTATGGCTCATTCGCACCAGGGCGAGTTGTTTAGTAGAGTAGAGAGTACTTTAGTTACTATCCGTGTGCAAACAGAATAATTATTAATTTAGTCTATTGGATAGTAATGCCGAATTTATGGAACCGATTTAGCATTACTAATAAATTTAGATTTAACATTGGCGAGTTAAATACTAGAGTTGTCATATAGCCATTTATGGAAATTTAGCATTGGCCGTGGCTGTAAGATTTGGCCTTGAAATTTCGTAATTTTAAACTTCTGTGGCTAAATTCTTAAACTCTGTAGTAATACGCATGCGTTATGTTAGCGAGCAGCTGCAGCAGCTATTAATGTCAAAAGCTACGTCCGGAAAACGATTCGGTGAGGAGCGGTGTTATGGTCATGTGGCGTCGGTCTATGTGTACACTACACCTTAATAAAAAAACGTGTTTTGCTGTAAATGGTGTTAAAATAAATATTGTCCATTTGCAAATGGTAAGTGCATTTGGTGTAAAATATGTGTTGGGTGCAGGATAAACGAACGCATCTAAATCCGACACAAACGTCCGTAATCACGCGCATGCTTAAATCCTTAAATTCATATTTAAATTCTTTGCATAAATTTATCACGTTTATATCTAAAGTTATATTTGAAACTAAATTTATTTTTAATGCTAAATCGCTTGGATAAATACAGCATAAATCGAGTTAGTCCCGCTTTTACAAATATGTATAGTATACGAGGACTTATACCCTTGTTCGCTTTTACAAACAACAAATTACTATTAGTAGACTAAAGAGAAAAATATTAGGTTGGTAATATTATTTGGTCAAATGTCACAAAGTAGTTCATTTTATTCGTCAATTTGTAATGGAATTTACAAAAGTATTATGAGTGTTTATCGACTACGTTGCACAATATTGCTGCTGGAAGCTTGGATCCAATGTGTAGCGCTGCTTTTAAGGTACTTGTAGTTTTCATAGATAACCTACACTGAAGTTTGTTTTCATTTCTGACAATTATGTTTTGACGTTTCGAACAAACCAGTAAGACGCGAGTTTTCTATGAGTTATCTGTTATGTGCACGACGGTATCACTTATCTAAGCTTTATATTAAATGGCGTCTATCGGTCTATTGTAAAATCCATTTTTGTGATTTATTCTTAGATCCATTTGAAGGAACAAGTTTACAGTGTCTAAATAATGTGACCAAATAAATATTAAATTGAAATTTGATAAACACCGAGTGTTTATGATTCAATGGTTTGCAGATATCGTGCTTGCATTCAAGTTGAAGGAAGACATTTGGAAGAACTACGAACCTATAGGCAATACATGTTCGATATCTATTTACTGTTTTGTCATCAGTCCATAAGATATTGTCAATACACTTTATCGAATAAATATTAATTAACTAAACAATTTTGTTGTTCAATATTTTTTTATCTTTAAAAATAACAGAAAAATTGCAAAGGTTGTATGTAAATTATTAAAATTACGTCCCAAATATGATATAATATTTTTTACACATTATAAATCATCCTGTATACTATTATAATTAGATGCAAGTGTAAAGTACTAGATAACCTTTGGTGTAATTATGATTAATTAAAATATTTAATTAAAAATTAAATTGCAGTTATCGTTCACACTTCTAAATTTATTTATATGTCTGTAAACAGAGATTATTCTAAATTCTGTTTTATAATATTAGTCGTACAATGAATAAATTTCTGATCGAAAGATGGCTATGAGTTCTGGTATATATTATGCAAAATTCTACTAACCGATTTTGAATCCTGAAGTCATTTACATAACTTATAAAAGGATTTCCTATAGTTGTATTTTAATTATTTTTTTCCGCTACCAACATCGTAAGTAAACCCTGGCTAGGTCCACAGTAATTTGCATCGTAAGTTGTGCATAAGGTTTGTTTATCAAAATTACCTTGACAACTGAACCCGAGTAATTTACTTACTGTGGTGGCACCGTTTGGACCTTCAGGTCTGAACAACACTTGTGTGATCGAGAAATTAATAAAGCAAATAAGATAAGGATGATAATTAGGAGCAGAACGTCAAAAATAAAAATTTAAGTAAATTCAATATTTATTATATTTAATATTTATAGCAGATACAGATAATTATTAATTATAATAATATAATATATTAATTAAGGTGATGTATAAAATAATAAATTAACTATTTAGAAAAAAAATACAAAACGTTACGACAGAAACTATATTTAAATAAATATTAAACTGATACTGATTAGAGCAAGGGTATTATATATAATATTTGTAAAATAATAAATAAATAAACTACTTAGAAAATATACAGATACAGATAGATGATAGTAAGGAGATGTATAAAATAATAAACTATTTAGAAAATAATAAAGCAATACGACAAATACTCTATTTAAATAAACATTGAATAGATACAGATAAAATCAAGGAGATTTGTGAAATAATAAATAAATGAACTATTTAGAAAATAAAGCTGTGCGACAAAAATAAGTTAATTAACCAGAAAACATAAGAATCATAATAACTATAAATAATATTGAAGTACATAAAAATAATAATACAAATAACAGTTAAAGGATGTAATGTTTTTTGTTTTGAAATTTTGTTCATCCTTAAAAAGTCAAATGATGCGATCAAGATCTCAGTTCACCCTGTTTAAACTGGAACCTCTTGAACATGATTATTAAGAACAATTTAATTTACATATTAATATTCATATACATTAACATTTTATTGTTCTTAATATTGTTTTTATTATTGTTTTAGTCTGGTTTTGTTCAAGCAATCAATACAAAAATATTGTAATCAGCACATGTGTTACTGCCATAGACACACTTCTTAATTAAATAACTAATGATTAAAAAAAAAAAATATTACCTTAGTAAAAATTAATATTTGGTATTATTTATTCTTATCATTTTAAAAAGGCAATAACAATAATTAATACTTAACATACATACTAATATTCTTTTGGATGTATTTTATCGACCATTATAATAAGGGTTAATAAAAACATAAAACACAGTAATATTTGACCCAATAGAAATGTTTGAAACTAATGGATTTTAAATTTTCTACCTATTTTGTTAAATTTTAAAAAATCGTCAACTTTAAATATGCCTATTGGAGTGTTATTGTGGATTTATATCAAATAATATATACCTTTACATGACAAACTAAGATAACTAAGTTAAAATTACAAATTGTATCCTTATTATTTTTTTATATTACGGATATTTATACGATATATTACTTGTTCTTAAAATATAATATTGTTACCGACTGCGGCGCACTGTGCTCTGAGAGAATTGTGAAATGGTACCGGCTACTGCGGTGCCAAACGTATACAAAAGAATCATATAACTAAAAATCATTTATACGCTCGGGAAATATTTACGTCTCTGTCGTACACTTTATTCGTGCCGCGCATGTCAATAAATGACTAATGCAATATGATGTGCTAAGTCCGCTACATACTTTATAAAAACCATACTATTTACGTATTTCCCTGCAATAAAGATCTAACACACAGTCTATCGGCAACTATTTGCGCTGTATATTGCTTCAAATTAATATATGGAGATAAACATTCTATAATATAATAGATTCAATGGTTTTACTACTTATTAAAATTTCAAAATTACATTTTATTACTAGGAAACAAAACACGATCTATATTTCACCTTTCAAAACTCAAATCTTTGAGCCCGTCCTATGATAATGTCTAAAAGGCCTGATCCTTCTTTGGTGGTCCACCCTGTATACATGAAAAATACCACTTACTTTGATATTTGTGAAGTCTGTACCACTTCCAGCTATTCCGGAAACAACCCCATCTTTTGTATTTTAAATGGAACCATTTACTATATTATTTTTTTGTGCTAACCTTGTAGCGTCCCTTTTGTCGCTTATCGTCGGTCGCATACAAACGTACCTTTATGGTTGCTCCGACATAAACGCACCCTAAGCCGCCCCAACTTCTTTTTAAAACGAGTGAATATGTAAACAGTGAACTGTTCCGACCACTCGTCTGAGTGGAGTGGTTACGAGTGGGCAGGTGTGCAAATAAGGTAGCTGGTAACATATATTCACATTACTTAAGTAACATAAGGTGAAGTCAAAAGCCAAAATCGGCTGGCTACATGTTGCATATCTTAAGTCGTTTTTGAGCAAATTTCTGTATTAGTGAGATTCTGGCAAATATCCCGAAAACCAGACAAGATGGCGAGATCAATTAAGTAAAGCTTTTCTACTTAGAAAAGATCATACTTTTCTATATGTATAACAATTAGTGATGCCGGTGAATGTACTTTTTGGCTAAATCCGGTTGCAGGAATCATCACAAAAAAAAACAGAAACCAAATTTGAGACTGTATATCGGATAGATAAAAAAATATGTGTGGTAACCTTTGTCGCTCAACTACTATTATCAGTGATATTCAAATGTGTCACTATTTAACTCAATCAATTTTCAATTTTATTTAGCAAAATAAATACACACGCATATAAGCAGGGCCAATCGTCGCAGTCGATTAAATTTGCGAGTGATATTTTTTATTTTGTTATTTTAGTTCCCCACATTCCATTCTTCAGAGAAGAAAGAATGGGCGAACTTTGGTAAACATCTTTCTGGTCGGAAAAAGTTTTTTTTTGCTTAAGGCTCGACGTGCCGCGTCTAAAATTAAGGCGTTTTTGACTCTCGGGGCTCAAACGATTGTGTATTTATTAATTATTGCTTTCGTATACATATGAATAAAGGTTTAAACAATTCTGCTATCGAATTAGTTTTTTTAATTTTATTATTTTTTCTTCTCAGTTGACATTAAAAAACATATTTTACATTGATGTTTAGGCATAAACAAAGGCATTTCTGCAAATAATCAAAAACCTAATCATATAGCCGGATAGATTGTTCTTTTTTAAACAATT
>JARJEC010095867.1:0-12102 GCA_030264575.1 Tachinus sp. AB-2021 | reverse complement strand
TTTAATGAACAAACAACAATGTTGGTACTAAAGTTCTGCTCACCTCAAAAATGTTTTGCCAATAATCCAAATTTCAAAGAAATTCCTTGCAACAAACTTATGGCTACATTCGGTTGGCAGCGCCGATTCAATGTTACATAAATGTTGCGCATGCGTCATATTGCTTTCACTTTCATGTAATTTATAACCTAAAATTTTTATAGCTATTTAATTTTTTCAAATTTTTAATAAATAATGGAATCACTGCCGGGGGGTCTATCGGGGGCTCAGAAAGATGAATTAATGGATCAAGTTAAACAACAAATAGCCGTAGCGAATGCTCAGGAATTATTAACAGTAAGCAAAGCACACATTTACCATCACACAATTTTAAAATTGACTATATTTACAGAAAATGACTGAAAAATGTTTCAAAAAATGTATATCCAAACCTGGCACATCGTTAGATAACTCTGAACAGGTTTGTCTTCAAATTATAATTCATAACCTACAAGAATAATTTCATTCTTTTTTATTTTGTAGAAATGTATAGCAATGTGTATGGATCGATATATGGATTCCTGGAATTTAGTATCGAGAACGTATAGTCAAAGATTACAAAGGGAGAGGTCGAATATGTAAGGGGTTATTTTAAATGTAGAGGAAGCATAGTTTTGCAATGTGATTTATAAAATGTGAACTATGTTTTGCATTTATTTTTCTCTTATATTATTAAAGTTTGGGCAAATTTATTACTTGCTTAAACTTTTCTAGCTACGTTTCTGTAGTTTCTTTGTTAAATAAATTTTGTTCTATATGTATATAATTATTTATTTTATGTAAGCAATTAAAAAAATTAGTATAGATCCAGGGGCGAGGCTAGAGCTTTACAAAGGGATGTTTCTTTTTGTTTACTTTGTTGACAATATTTGTCTTTGCTTTTAACACTTTTGCAGCGTAAAACGTACATATGTGCTCAATGGTGCCTCCAGTATGTGCGGAGACGTGCCTGGCGCTCATATCTGTGCTTATATATAGCTCTATAGCGGCAGGCAGTGCGTCCCCGAACCAGGGAATAGTACCGCTTCCGCAACGAAAGTGTCAACTAGTTCACTAAATTTTGGTTTCACCCCTGCTATAGACTTATTTATGAACATTCATAAGCATTTTTAAATTAATATCTTTAGATCTCTCAATAATTTATAAATAACGGTTATGTTGAAAAATAACGCCACCAACTTCAATATAGTTGGTAAACCTGGTTCAAAAGTTCTAGTTGCCTTAAAACAACAGTGGGGTTTATAGAGTTAAAAACCTTAATATACCCATAATCCCCGTGATTATTTTCCAGCAACCGACAATCTCTTAGATAACACTTCTTTTACATACAGGAAATTATAACCTTTTTATTGCTTAATTTTCTTTGTTTTCTTAGTTTTATAACTTTAATTACAAATTGGCACCCAACAAATATATAGGCTCCGTATTTTATTGATTTCTAATGGTTCGTGCTCAAATATAAACATAAACGGCAGAAATCGTTCATGTTTTATTTAAGAAAAAATAATTACATATATAAATTAATAAAATCACACAGTTATAAGGCACTAGTATGACACTGACAATAATAGTAATAGTATTAAGTACATTTGCTTTGTACAAGAAATGTTTCTTTTAAGTACAATCCAATAAATTAAAACTACAACTAAATACTAACGACTTCTTAACAAAATATATCGAGGCGAGCTACCACAAAGTAAATCGGAAATGGTAGCACCAAAATTTCACAACAAAAAATAGTAAATAATAAATTGAATTATGAACAATGAACAAACATTAAATGAAGTAATTGCTTCTAACAAATAAAATGACAGACCCAGCGATTAATGGCAAAATATTGTTAATTACAATAGAATTTGGATTTCTAAATAAATCCACTCTTTGGGTCTAATTAGTCTTTATAGTATTCAAACGTTTATCTCGAAACTTATTTTCAAAAAAACTAATACTTTCTTATAACAATGTATGGCTTAAATAATGGCACTAAAATATTATTTAGAATTATTCGATTTCAAAATATCATCAACGTTAGAATTCAAATCATAATCTTCACTAGCTATACTGGATGCTATGCTATCATTTCTTTCGCGAAAACCTTCATTCAATCCTCTACTTTGTCCCTGCAATTTGTGTACCTCGCTTATATTCAATTCGTTTAAACTTCTATCGCTTTTCAGGCACTCACTACCAGAGAGAAAATCTTCCTCATAATTATCCATGGGATCACTATTAAATAATTTGTCCATTTCCCTATTCTTGTCTTTAAACTCGTTTGTGTATAATGATGGCAACAAATCATTATTACGACTTTTATTTAATTGTAATGGCGGCAAATCAGCCAATGAGGTAAGATTCGATTTACTTTTCAATTTATCTTTGTGTTTCTCTTGCTTTAAAACTGGCTGAGAAAAATCGACGATAGATGCATCCAATAAAGTCCTGGAAGGGGCATCTGAATTAAGATTCAAACTTGAAGATTTCAAACTTTTATCTAAGTCTATTAAACTATTTTCTTTCACACTGTCTTCGGCAATGGAACTCGTACCTTCGTATGTATCATCCCTACTCTGTACCGATTCCACTGATCTGGGAGTTTCAATTTTTTCCTCGCTTTTGTCATCGTTCGAAAGATTAAAAGCGTACGTCTCGTTTAAAACGTGTTCCATATTTTTATGAGGTTTTCTGACCTCTTTGATTTCGCCATTCTGATGATTGCTTTGTGATTCTTTGCTGTCACCGTTCGAATTGATGTGTGCGCTGCTGCCGTTTGTCTTTTCTGATGTGTTATGCGAATTTAATTGTACGTTGTAATCCTGAGCTATTTTGATTAATTGTAGTAGTAATGGGACGGTATCGTTTGCGTCTAGTTTCAAAGCTTCCACTAATTTATTTCTACCTTCATAATTGTAACTATCGCCTAAATATGATTCCGGTTCGTACACGGATATCGTGTAATCCAGATTGAAGTATTCCAAAAATTCGCGAACAATGCAGAACATCAGTTTGCCGTCTGCCGATCCTAATTGGCTTTTTATTTTGTGGTTCTGTAAAGGTTCCTTTTTTTGTATCTGTAAAATAAAGATCGGTTAATAAAATATAATAACTTTTCTTAAAAACTATTTTTGATATTAATACGACTATAATTATAACTTTCCAATGAAGCATTCTTGTAGAAATATAATAATAAATAACTAAGTTATTTGCAAAAACATCTTCAATGGAAAGATATGTATGTACGTAAAAAAAATTATTACGCAAAAATTATTATTTGTTTACACTAAAAGCTAGATGGAAAATGAAAATTTTTTTATGATGAGAATACATTCAAGGGAGTATGCTTCCTAAAAATGTTTTTGCAGGTGTGTTTACTAATTACACACATTTTATTGATTTTTCTCAAAAACGTTCATAATATTTTCACACTTGAATGTAAGTACGAGTTAAATATTTGCAGGTTATGTTAACTAAAATTTCAATTTTCATTATAAAGTAGTAATTTTACTACTCGATACGTTTATGGGAAAATGTTTGGTCCAATTTATTGTAATCTGGGTTACATTTAGAAGTTTTCTCCAATGCAAATTTTTCATAATAAATAATTGCAAATAGCAATTATTTTTTATTTGTTCAGCTTATGAAAATTTTAATTTTTATGTACTACTACAAATGCATATTTGGTTGCCTATTAATCATAAGCGGTAATTGCTTCAATCAGAAATATGTGAATTATACGCTCCAAGTTGATAATACACATAGCTGAACCCTGCCATTTCACTCTCATCTTAAACCAATTTTTGTTTTCTTTTTATTAAAAAACATATATCTCGGCTGTTGATTTATTAAGATATTGAATATAACAAATGTGTTATGAGTTCATTAAAGTAAAAACTGCCGTTTCAATATTTCTAGTCATGAGGCGGCCACACATAATTGACTAGGAGCAGGAACAGCACAGAAACTAAATGAGAACAAGAGACTATGTATATTGTATTCTCATGTAGAAGTAGACATCCACAGTAAGTTAACGTTTCAAGATCGGCCAAGAATGTAACAGGAAGGGAACGAAATATTTCATGTTTATAAGTGATGGTATGATAGATTTATATTATGTAGTATTTGTTGACAAAAGCACCCATACTGAGTCTTATATTCACTAAGATCGATCCAGTAAATAATTGCAAAAAATTCAAAATGGAGGCTGCTATTGACATTTATGTTAGCTCCGTTTTAATAGTCTTTTTTAATTACGTATTGTAGTATACCCTGTTAGCTGAGTTTTGTGCAAAAAATAAATTCGGATTCATTAAACACACCAAATGACTATAATGAGGGGAATTATCGTCGGGACTGCTGAGCATTTTTTTATGTAACTTAACCGCAAATAATAAAACATTTTTATTTAAATAATATTATTCTACATTTATTTAACTTTCTTTTAAGTGAACACCTCCCATAAACGGACAAAATTAGTTGCACCGTCATTGTCTGCTTAACAGAGATTTCATTATATTTGCATTGACAAAATTGACACTTTGAGGACCTCGTGAGGCCATACGAAAACTTCCTTAGCATTTTCATTTTCTTTTGAAATGATTTATTTACAAAGTTACCTGCTTTTTTGCTTGCCAATTACTCCACATTGTATTGCAACATGACAAAAATATATTTTTATACGGGTATAACCTCGTTAATTCATATTTTCAACCTGCTCGTCCAGCAGCATCAAATTTGTACATATAATTCGTATTTTCTTGTTATACTCATTCAAACAATCAACGGGGGACCGACCGTTAATTAAAGGAATTTGCAGCTGTTTCCTACACAATAGCCGTGCACATTTTACGCAATATTTTAAAATTTTGTTTGTTATGTTGATCTTTGTAATTTCATTATTAATTTCGTGAGATTGACTTTCTAAAATAAGCAATTTACATTAGAATTTTAATAGTCAATAAACATATTTTTAGCAATGCCTGTGCTATTACCGCATATTTAGTTCGAGCACTTCCAAATGCCGCACCTCAAGTACGATGACGTTGTCTCGGCTCGGCAGAAAAAACTCAATATTTCGTATTCCTCGATAATTCGTACTTTTTTCGGTCCCCAGCGAGTACAATAAAACTTACAAAATAAAGCGAATATAACCAAAATCAAAGAGAATAATAACTGGATATGATAAAATTACAAATTAATAAAAAAAAATTAAACAAACATTACCAATTCGTCTTCATCAAAGGCAAGAAAAACGGAAGCCCTTAACTGCGCCTAAAAAAAAAATTTAAACTAACACTTAAAAATAATAAACACAATCAATATTACCCTTATTTTAGCAAGAGATCCATTAGATTCAAGTGTTTCAGCTAACAAATCCCTGAGTTCAGTATCTTCTTCAATGGACATTATTGAAGGTTATGTACCAATTAAAAGAAGTTATTGTGCTGTTGCCTTTACTCTATAAAATAACCAAGAGAATTCAAACTATTTAATTGTTCAAAACAAAATACACAGCAACATTATTGAAAATTTTAATTAAAAAGATGTGTAAACAAATTAAAATGATTGGATCTATAGAAGCACTTGCAGTGTTGCAAACTATAGAAAAAATAAGTATTTTTGAAACAACTTTTTTAAAGGGAAGGAGAAATAATTAATCAAATTAGTTAGAATTGAATAAATATAATGAGAAATTTGAATAAATAAATAATATCTACACTTTTAAATTAAAATTTAATGATTAGCTTGATTGATTGAAATTTACCGACCGTCTCGATCTATTAGCTTTTCCAACAGATCGGATCATGCGAATTATGGCATCTGGTGTTACTTTCATGTTTAATAATTCAACGATGATTCTGTAAGGAATCAGTATTATTATAATCGAATATGGTTTTAATCGATAGTACCTTGCGACATGTGGGTCCATATGAATCCCGGCAAGATCGGAAAGTTGCAAAAGCTCTTCTTGGTGAGGTCTTAAATCAAATGGAATCATCTGATTGCTCATACTTGTTGAAAATTGTTGCTGAAATTTTGATTAGTAATTTTTTGACAGAGCATTGTTGAGATGTTTATAAATTGCAAAATTACTTACATATTTCATTTGTTTTTTGTTGTATTTGTACGGTTTCGTTGAAATTTAATTGAAATTAATTTCCGTGAGCAGCGTTAATTATAAATTTGCTGTGAGCTTCTTATTTACCTTAATTAAAGATTACTATGTTGGCAGCATTTATTGAATCGGTCACGAATTTTGACCTTGGACTTCCTTTTTTAATGTGCTAGTGTCAAAAATAAATCCAAAAAGAAAATCAAAGCAAAATTATGTCAGCTTTAAACGATAATAACGATATATATTCCCAAAACTACGATACAAATAGCTCGAATGCGGGATTATCGGGTAATGAAAATAATGCGAAAACACATTGACATTTTGCATGCTTACATAACCTCAATCTATTATTCAATCATGTTTTTTCGTTTGTAGGGACCTTAAAACCATTCTCATCACCTTATTTAAATTTTGATCCTGTCTATATACCCACTGCACAGCCAGAATATATTTTTCTCGATGGACAGAATAAGCAACGAGGACGTTTCGAGCTGGCCTTTGGACAAATCGGTGCTTCGTGCATGGTTGGTGCAGCAATTGGGGGAGGTACAGGTCTATACAATGGATTAAAAGCAACCACACTAGCCGGTCAAACGGGGAATCTAAGAAGAACACAGTAAGTCTTAAAAGAAAATTGGTTTCAATATTTGCATAAAACGACATTTATTTCAGATTGATAAATCACATAATGAAAAAAGGCAGTTCAACGGCCAATACACTAGGATCTGTAGCTGTCATATATTCCGCATTTGGTGTTATTTTATCCTGGGCGAGAGGTGCAGATGATGATCTTAATACAATTGTAGCAGCGACCGCTACCGGATGTTTATACAAGTCAACAGGTACAAATATTTGATCAGTCAGTCTTGTCAAGCTCTTTGAATAAAGTTACTATAGTTTAAGCTAGGAATTACCGTATTTGAAGAAAAAAAACGTACATAAGATTTATTTCATTAAACAAACTAACAAATGACAAAATAAAAAATATTGTATTATATTATATGAAATTTTTAAAACTTTACTTTTTTGAAATGCCGTGGCCAATGCTGACATACTGTACATAGAATGGAAGGTAATTATGGTTAGACCGGAGCGTATGCCATATTTTAAGAAAAATTTCGGTACAAATACGGTAATTTCCGTATGTTCGGCAAGACTGTGACCAGTACCAGTTGTCACATACCTTAAAATTTTATCAACTGTTATAGGAGAAAATCAAACATTAATAGATGGCATTTTTGAGATCTTAAAATGGGAAAAACTTAGCGAACTGTCATTGCCAGTGCTATAAAATAACCTAATTTTTCTCATTTTTGTGACGGGCAGATCAGCAAAATTTATCTTTTTTATTTTGTAGTTTATGTTATTTCATTTGACATTGATCACGTGGGTTTTATTTTAACATGTATTTCTCGTTTCAGCTGGATTACGGAGATGCGGAATCGGCGGTGCTATTGGGCTCGGGTTATCGAGTTTATACGCCCTATGGAACTCCAGAGATAAATTAGCGGCGATGAGGCAGTATAATCCTGCGTAAGATGACAGTTTGTTATGATATTAAGTTTCTGAATAGAATCTTTCTCATTTATCATCATTATTTTAACAATGAAGGGGCATACTAAACAAAATTCAGATTGAATCGCTTTAACGATTCTAACGATCCTAAATTATTATAGAACAATTTAATCGAGTCGTGCATTGCACAAACTATATTATGTATAAATTATACGCTGGATTTATTTTACACGCGGCTATTATTAATTTATGCATAGATATATATGATTCTAGGACGTAGTGAAACAAAGTTTTTCCTACATAATGTTTCCCTATATTAATTGTTGTCCTTTTCTTTGTATGTATATATTTTGTGCTGTGATTTTTTCAATATAAACCTATTAGAATATGTCTTGTTTTCATTTTTTTTTGTTAATTTATTTTTAATTCCACTGCGGTGATGTGTAAATTTGTTCTTGTTTATTCTAGCTATTAATTTTTATTTTGCACATGCGTAATCATTATCAGCGCATGCGTTTGTGTTCAAAAAAATTTAGAAAATATTGTTTAGTTTTCCCCAGGTGTTTCTACAAATAAATAAGCTACTACTGTAACTTGTAATAGTCTTCAACTGTGGTGGCCTACAAATCTTTTTGTTGATGTTTTGACACCTGCTTAAAATTGCTCTAATCCTTTTTTATATATGTTTGCTTGGACACGGACACGCGAGCCCCAAACATGACTGAGTCATAACCTTTTTTAAGTCTATTCAAAATTAGTGCGGAAATGGTTGGTACTGCTTTCATCCGTTTGCAGCAGCCGTGCTTCTTAAGACTAAAAAAATTAACATTACAATATTATTACAAAGTTCGTTTTCCTAATAATGGGGCCATTCACACGGACACTTTGTTTTGATTGGTTAGCATTAGACAACTTGAAACACGCCGTGTATTTAAAGTTGCATACGTGTTTGGAACGTACGCTCCAAAACTGCCGAAAAAGGTGTCCATTTGAATGGCCCTAATAAGTGTTTCGGGCGGTACGGAAAAGCTCTACTGACCGCTGCTTGAATATGGCTCCTCTAATCTGTAGTTTACATTTTATTATTAATAATATCAAGCTAAAATAACGCTAATTACAAATCAAACATGTTTTACGTTGTATAATTATTTAATTTTTTTTGACAGGAGATAACACGAATGAATTTTGGAAAATACCTCTCAACTGACTTACTGAACTATGCAAGATTATATATTTTTGTTTTGTAGGACTTTATTATCATTATTGTTGTATATTTTTATTTTATTTGTTAATTAGTATTATTATATTATTATAAAATTGCATTGACTTTATCTCGTTTGTATTGAATGAAATAAATGTTGTAATAGGTATTCCAATAAGAAGTAATAAGTAAGTAAGTAAGTAAGTGGAAAGTTGATATATGATACAAAAAATTATGTTGTACGCATCGACTGTGTTTCATAGGTCAAACCTTTTTAAAATGCGCTTTAATAAAAATAGAAAACAAAATTGTGAGTGTGCTTGGAGCACACACGAGAAGTAAATCAGTTATACGCATCCTACGACAATTTTACATATATCACTCTGTAACTAAACGTTTCATGATATAACGTATGACGTTTTAAAAATGACAAAACATACCTCAGCCAGCAAAGACACGTCATTTTTTTGCTCATAGTTTACGTCATTTTAACCTAAAACATAACGTAAGTATACGACAAAAAAATAGAGACCAAAGACGTCACCTAGAAACGTTATAATGACGTGAAAATAACGTCAGTTGTTGACGCTAAATAGACGCGGTAATTGTATCTTTTAAATAAATTTTTAGCCAATAAAATGTTTATAGATTAATTATAAACAGTTCATTAGATGACGTTTACTTTTTAGTGTAGTGTGACTTATTTCGTTGCCGTATAATGTTATAAATATCCAGACCGACATCTTTTTCTTGTAATAAATCCGCTGTGGCAAAATATTTCTTTAGACATCCGTGGTGAACGCAAGAAAACTATCGCTCGTCTACGGCCTACGGCTCAAACCTGGTTTACCACAGTTAAAACACACCTCAAACGTCTTAAATGGTTTCAAAAGAAAACCCTTCAATGTTACAAGGCGCTTCTTATTATACAAAGAATAGCCAGCCAGTTTTGAAGAGGGAGGTAGCACGTCACGACTACATGCTTGGCTTTTGTGCCAAATAAAAAAAACCATACAAAGGGTGTGATTGTATGGTGACGTGTGCACAAAATAGTAACGGCAGAGGCCAATAGTGGGCGCATAGTTCGGCGTGAAACGTACGTCAATATGACGTCTTAAGAATGACACAAAATATTGTGACATCGAAAATAAGACGCCATTGTTTCAATAACTAATTACGTCTATTAGACGTCATTTATTAGTCATATTCACGAATATCACCAAAAAACGACGCGAGTATGATGGCTGGAGAATGGGTTGTAAAAATTGCATTTTGTTTTACAAGTTAATTTATTAATAGTATTTGCTTCAACGCGTTTTAAAATACTTTACAACTTATTTTTGCTGTTTAAAACAAAACAAAGAACAAATTGGTCTCTCATAAGCAACTGAATCCATCGTCACTGCTAGCATATCATAATTTAAAATTACATGGTTGCGAATCAATATAAATAATGATATGATCCATTACATTTGAAATGAAATGAGCATTTTTTAGATAATTTGTATGATTCAACAAGGTTAATAATATAATGGGATATTATGAAAGAAGCTGCATAATGAAATATAAATGTAAATATTTAATCATTACTTCATAGGTACAAATGCTCAACACATTAAACTACAATGAATCATACAGAGAAAGATGCAAGCTAGATCAATTAAATTACTTAATTAATAATATCACCGTTCTCATTTCTTCGAGAGTGTTATAGCGCAACGCATCGAAATGTAAATACTAATTATTTAATTATTAAACGAATCGGTAAAACGTTATGGATATTGCAAATATAATTATGTTAGAATATAGATTAAATTTCCCATAAGTCCTTGAGTTTGAATGTGGCGCGAGAGTCGTCATACGCCTCCACTCCCAACGCTACCAAACAGGTAATATAACAGGTGTGTTTGTTCAGGTAAGTTGCGTTGTTTGTAAACAATATTTTGTGGTTACTTAGCCAGGTAGGGTGCAATTTTAATTCATTGTCGGGTTGCATTAAATAATTATATTAATTGTGAAAGTGGGGAAACATTTTATCCACAAATCTGTGCAATCGTTTTTTATCTTATCTTAAAAAGTTAGTGTGATGTTCAAACTATTCTGACAAAAGTGAGTTTGGTGTTAAAATCTATAGGTATTTATTTATCATATTTTTGTTTTTTTAATAGTATACACCCCTTCTTGAATTTTGGAAGTTTTAAAAATTGTAAAAATGAACAACCTACTTTTGAAATGCTCATTGCACGTGAAGGAATGTAAACAATGCATTTTATTTAAACCCCAATTGCATGCATTTATCAAATCGATCGTTTCTAGTAAAAAAGAGTAAAACTATTCTGCGCTAACAAAGGGATCAAAACAATTACGTGTCTTACTAGTTACTAGATATTATAATTTACAATTCATAGTAAGTACCACGTGAAAGTTTCCCACGGTACTTTGTAATTATGTTATTATTTAAAAACTAGAAAAATATTACTTATTAATTATTGGCATCATAAATTTATAATCGTTTCAAAAATCAATACACAATTAACTGCACGTCCGCGTCTTTGCCATTTTAATAACCCGCGTCGTTAACAAAGGTAAGACTTTCATAGTTCTAATAAGATTGCAGTTTTCACTTTACGAACCTTTGCTTTGATTGCATCTAAAGTGTGAAAGTTTTAAATCATGATTTTAATTGACGTGTTAAATTAATTAATTTGTTATACTGTGACACAAAATCGACGCAATGAGGTAATTTTTTAATATTTTCAAATTACTGTAAATAATTAATAGTAAATAAAGGACCCAAGGAAAAATAAATTTAACACCCTTTCAAGAAAGCGAAAATAAGATCAATTATACCACCAAATAGATTTATGATTATCATCATAAAAAAGCAAAATTTGAGTTTTTAACTACTCTGTAATGGTGATAATTAAATAAAAATTAATTTGATAAAATCCTAGTTTGTTTGATTATGTTTTCCATCATTGCCCCTAAGTAAGCCGATGGCTTGTCATAGCGGGGTTTTGATGGCACCAACAGCTTATAAAGCGACTTCCGAACCACCAATTTATTAATTAAGTTTAAACTTAGATTTAGCAGTATCTAAAAATATTTTCTTAATTTTCATTATATCATTTATATCCCAAGATACATTTTTTGTTTACAAACAATTAAGTTTTATTTAAATTAGTTTGATTACATTTTACGTATACTTATATACAATCGTTTGAGTGCGATTTATAAA
>JARJEC010095847.1:0-12222 GCA_030264575.1 Tachinus sp. AB-2021 | reverse complement strand
GTTAATGCTTTCCGAATTAGTATGGACACCCTTGTTGAGCTCTTTGATCTTTAGATACTCCGTTGTAGAAGTGGTCGTAATGTCCTAGATTTTCTGATCCTACTCCCTTCTTCTTTGTTTCTGTGACCACTGCTATGTCAATTTTTGCATTTTCTAATTCCGAAGTTATTTCATTTATTTTTTGCAAGAGACTTTGAACTTTCCATGTACCATAAGTCATTGTCCGTTTCCTTTGCTTAATTCGTTTTCTTTTCATCTGATCTGCTCCGAGGCTTTGGTTAGGTTTTTTAACATTTTGTATTTTTTTACGAGCATCGAGGAGTTAACCAAATGTCTTAACTCCCAACCTGGAGGACCAGGACCTTTTTTTTTCACGGTGGGTATTTTATTTCCCCACTACCCTTCAAATATGCCGAATTGCATACCTGACGAGCGTTTCCCAATTCCCATGGGGACGCACTCGATGGAGGTAACTGTTAATTTCCCACACGGGTATATATATATATATATATATATATATATATATATATCTACAATATTTTATTTAACTATATAAACTGAATGTTAATATTAATCTTTAGTATAGCTAAGACCAGAAAACCTATAAATTAACTAGTTTCTAATTGACAGAAATGTATATTTTTACTACGTCAATAAAATTTATTATTATTGTTTTTTTTATTTTAATTTTCAAACAACCTACATGTTGAAATACAACTAAAATAAATATTTAAAAAATATTAATCTTTATTGGTTTATTAGAAAATACTAAATATAAAAGCATAAGTTATACAAATTCATAGTTTATGTAATTCAATAGTTTAATAAATTAGATTTGATAATTTTCAAGATATAAACTATAATAAACCGAAGAACTCAAATAGAATAGATAGCAAGTTATTTTTATTTACAACTTTTCCAGTTTTATATCTGCCTAACTACAAGTTTTCAAAGTTTTGATAACAATTAATATAAATTATTTAAGAAAGCGATATAATTAATCTCCATCGATGATACTATAAATAGATGGCGTTATTTGATTCCCACTCAAATAATAGCTTCACGGTTGATACATTTATAACGATTGATTATAAATAGTATAGTCATAAGTTTATTATAAAATATTTAATAATGTAGATTTATAAAAAAATTAAATGTAGGTACAAAGAAAATTATATCAGATAAATATTTTTAAATTATTTTTAGGATAAAAAATAATCATTAGTTGCATCTAATTCATCCACTACATCAGTTTATCTATTATCAATACAACATCGTATCAATTATCAATAACATGTAACATTATCTAAGAAACTTAGAAACCCTTTAGCATTCTCATATTCCAAACACAAATCATCACAACATTCTCAAGTTAAATTATTAATATTTTTCATACATACAAAGCGTATAAATGTAAAACTAGACATTTGACACATACTTAGGTAACAAGTTTTAAGTAAATCACTAACAAACTTACCAAGTCTTTGATACAAATGCTGTGTTTATTATTTTAATAAAGTACGCTTAGAGAGAGAGAATATTTATTGTCAGTAACATAAAGTTGTACTTTTTATTTAAGGAATAAATTAACCTAACAACATATGGTGTTTACGGCATCAAAAACATAAATAAGTATATAAAATAGTACAAGTTAATAAAATAGAATTTATACAGTAAAATATCCTTCACACTTTAATATTAAAAACTCATCAATGCTATAGAAATCATGATTATGTAAAAACCGTTTTACAAATTTTCTAAAGTTACAATAAAAGTTAATATTTTTTATATTTGATGGCAGCGCATTAAACATTTTTTACCATTATAAATAATGGAGTTTTTGAATAAAATAGAGTGAGGAATGGAAAGTCTGAAAGTAATATCGTTAGAATCAGTATTGTGCTCTCAGGAATTATCATTTATAATATTTTTCTTAACCGGGCAAACTATCAAGTAAAGCAAAGTTAATATTCCATGTTTAAAAATAAAATTTTTAGTTTATTACAAGAAAAGATTTATAAAATAGCATGTCTGGTTTTGCATCTACCTAAAAAGCATACTTATGGTTTTGCATCTCTATATTAATGATATAAATGTTCCCGTTTGCTATAAAATATTAAAAAGAAAGTAATAAACAAATTTATTTATAAATCACTACAAAATAAATAAAAAGAACAAATTCAACACTTGATGCATTGTCTTCATTGTCCGATAAAAAAACCATTTCAATATCATCTGGCACATTTTTATAGGAATTAGCTGTTTTTTTAAACTTAATTCTGGTAATGGTGTAACTTGTTGGAGTCAAATTAACAATAGTATATGTGAAATAAAATATGTATTGAATAAAAACAAAATAAAAATCTTAAAAACTTGACTTTTCGCTCCCCAATTCTTGTTTATTTACAATTTTGGTTTCTATTAGAACTTAACTCAATTGTAATATACATATAAAAAATCAATTTTTTTAATACCTATATGTTTTATTTACTTAAATTGTTATACAATAAATATACTGTTATCAATACCGAATTGTTTATAATATTTGTAAGAAAAATAAATTCAAAATGATCACATATGGGAGGAATTGCGTCCTGATTGATATAAATGCAAATGTATCCTTTTGCACTTCAATGTGGATCTCAAATGTCTTTTGCATCTACTAAATTTTAAAACGCCAATAATAACTTTAAGTTAGCATCATTTATGATCATAAAAGTTAAAATAATTTATTTGTCCTAAATTTTACATATAGAAAATAAACGATTGTCCCAATTTATTACAACACAACAAAGTCCGATTTTGCATCTACATGCTTTATATTACCGCACATTCAGCACTCTGCTGGAATTTTTACTTTTATTGTTATAAATATTGTATATATTCTATATTTCTAGTTTTATATTTTTATTATTTTATTCATTTTAGTTTTTAAGCATGGCGTAACAGGCAATATTTAATAGATAAAGTTGTCAATTAGATTGCCAATATCGTTTACTTTCCAATTATTGATTTTTTATAATTTATGCTAAATTTGTTATTAAGAAGAATCAGTAATCAATAAAATGTTTGTTCTGTATTTAATCTGTTAGTAGTAGTATTGCTATTTTATTGGGTTAACCCAACTGACCCTCAACCATGTTTAGCCATGTTTATATAGATATGTATGAGTGTTCTCGAGTACCATCTTTTTTTAATTGCGGTCTTATGCTGTTACTGATGGTTTTGGCCATGCCAAATATATATTCGTATTATTATTACTGACGGTAACACCAACTATTCGGTATTTTAATTCAATGCGATTCGGAAATCACTAAGGTACACTGATCTCTTATGAGGAGTAAAACAATTGTATGCATTTGATTGTTTCTGCTTGTAATAGTGTGGATTTTCATAATTGATTATAAACTGTTTACTTAATTTTATTTTATTTTATGGCCAGATAGGCGTTGTAATATTTTTAGAAAGAATTTTCATTCTCCTATGCAAATCAAAAAATTTAAGCTGCAATACATTTGTAAATTTTTTAATATTGTTTATTTATCTTGTTTTTTTATATATTATTTATTATTTGCATATTTTTTATTTAGTTAATTTGAGTGAAGATGTGTGTAAATAGTTAAGTCTTGTTACTTTAAAAGATTACTTATAATATTCAGAACGTCATTAATAGATTTCCAATAGCGTATATTTACCACCAACTATATAAAATAAGTATTTTGTAGAATTTGTGCCCGGCGCCTGCACCAATGATGCAAGTAAAAAATCTAAATAAATAGATTAATTATCTACACACGTTGATGGATATTGAACATTAAATATAAAAACGTAATAATTAAGATAATTTTTTTGGTATAAATTAAACATAAAAATATTATATAATATATTTATTTACTGAATGGAAGTTGGATATTGAAATCAATTTTATTATAGAGAGCAAATAAAATTTTACAAAATTGCTTGCAATTCATTTGATTCAATTTCATTTCAAAAACAATTTATATTTAAATTTTATTCAAAAATAAAATAACGTATTTCAAATATCAACAATTGCTGTGGTTTTAATTAAATAAACAATATTTATGTAACAAGTACATCAATAACTGTTTAAATAATAACTAATAAGTGTTTAAATAATAAAGTTCAATCAATTATTTGCGTAAATAATAATATTTTGGTTTTTAAACTATTTACCAAATCAAACATTAACAACTCCGCAACAATCATTTACCTCTACACTCTTTTTATAGAATACAAACCAAAATATCCTTGAATTCAATTTGTCTGACAAATTTAATGCCAGTCACTATAAATAAATAAGAAGGTAGTAAAATATAATTAATAGTTTTTCAATTCATGATGGCTAAAAATAATACATTTTCAATAAATATAAAAGCGTTTTGTGCAGAAAACAAATATGCAATACTAAGACTGTACTCTTAATTCATATATAAAGTAGATATTAGCAAATTTTCAATTGTTATAATCATATAATTATAATTAAAATCTCAAAAAACAAAGAAAATAATACGTAAATTATGCAGCGTTAAAATAATGTATTATAATTTGCAAAAATGTTACGTAAATTATTAATGTGAATTACGTTAATTTACATTATTATTTGTATGTAAAGAAAACATATTCAAATGAGCGTTTTTATGTAATTTTTGCAAGGTTTTTATAATGTAAACCAATTTGTCTATAATTTAATTGACAAAAAAATTATTTAAGTTTTTTATGCATTATTTACATAACTTTTTAACGTAAATTTTATAACGTAAAATTAATGTATTAAATTTAATGTAATGTGTTTAATAGTTAGTATATCAAAGAAATATGCACAGTATATGTGCTAAAAAATGGTGCTATGTCACCGTTAGTAGTAAAGTTTGAAGTCCAATTAGATAATCATGCTTCTATACTATACTGCTTTAGAAGAACTTCTGCTAGCATATTGGCCAATAAAGAAACTACAATGGATTAAGTTAAACATAGATGGCGTTCTTCTACTGTAGCAGCTCTTCTGCCACGGTAGAGAAACTCCATATGTCGACAAAGCAGAAAACACTCTGACTTTGACTTCAGTAAATGCCAATGCTTTTTTTATAACATTTTTGGTAACAGTGAACATTTTGCAAACCTTCTACAAACGTCAATATTCTTGAACATAGCAAAGGACCAATGATAATAAAAATATGTAATAAATATCAATTATTTTAATAGCCAAAACTAGTATTTATATTATAATTTAAAAATTCAATAATTTATTATTTGTTTTACAGTGACTATATTTTAAAGCACTAGTCCAATAATCCGCTACATTAATTATTATTGAATTGCTTACATAAGTTATTATTAAATTCTAAAATTTTATTGAACTATCAGTTAATTTAATGTCTCATAAAAATGAAAAGTATAGAAATCTTAGTAAATTTTAGATATTAAAATTATAAAATAATTGTAATTTAGTAAACTGTTTTTAAATGTCTCTAAGCTTTTGTTAATCCAATATAATGATTTTTATAACAAAAAATTATATTTTAGAGTTTCTCTAATTTAACATTATTATTACAATAATATTTACTTTTTGTGTAGATTAATAATCGTTTAAAATGCATTTTACACTGCATTTAAATTAAGAAAACGTTGTAATTATAATGAGTATTATTATATAATAAATAGTATATATCATTTAAAACATTTAATTAGTCTATCACTTTTTACTGTACATTCTGTTGAATTCTAACAGTCTGGAATGAACTGATTTAAATTAATATCATGCAAGAATAAGTTTGCGTTTTTTCACAACAAACCAACTTTTCTTAGTCAGCTAATATATATATATATATATATATATATATATATATATATACATTTGTTAGTTATTTATATATAAGAATGTGAGTAATTATGAGCTGCATTAGCTTATACTAATTAAATATTTTACAATTATCAAAATTTCATTGACATTACACTGGACAAAAACAGCTAAAATCTGTCAACAAAGTATTGTAAATATTTTTTCAATAATACAAATACAAATGTACACATACAATGTACATGTTGTTACCTAGCGACGCAACAATGTTTTTAGTGGCTACGCGTGCATTAATATAGGCTATAAACGGTCGTCTGTAGGTATACTAAATTGAGTTTAATAAACGTTCAACGGAAAAATCAATTAAGAGTTAATATTTATTTTTTTATATATTAATTTTGAACTTGAATAATTTTAGTGATTAATTATAACAATAATTTTAATTTTCAAACAAATACTAACCAAATAATAATATAATACAAGACTCACTTAATCGTTTTAGTCAGTTGTTCAATACAATGCAGTAAATTTCCGTTAATACTAAAAAAAATATATGTATAAAAAAAAAAGTTCGTAAGTCGTGTTTTAAATTTTATTTGTTGAAAAATAAAAATTTTCAATGTATAATTTAATATTCCTAATATCTAAAACTTCAAAGCGTTTTTCTCAGCATTTAAGTTATAAAAGGGAAGCAAATTCATAATATATAGCATCTAGTGATATTGAAAACCTTTTTTATGCTAGGAACAGATAAATACACATATATCACACACACATATATATATATATATATATATATATATATATATATATATATATTTGTGATTCAATTTTAAATGAAAATTTTGCATAAAATACAAATATTTAAAATTTATTGATATAAAAATATTAATTTTACATTAATAATATTTATATAAATGTGATTATACTTAATATAATAAACTATGTTTGTTTTAATAAAAATATAAACAAAAATTCTAAAAATAATTGTACTAGTTAAAGGTTAAAAATGTTATAATCATAATAAATTCAATTAAATAAAATAATGGAAATTTTTTACAGTTAAAGTCCATCAATCTTATACTACATTCAATTTTGATGTTTTTAATTTAAGTGTATTACATGAAAACCTCTTCAAAATGTACATGGTTTTAATAAAATAAGTGTCCAATTAAGCTGTTACTTAATTTATTTTGGCTTATTAAAATAATTAATTCGCAAATAATAAAAAGTAAATTAATTAATTTGGTGCGTAAAATGTAATTATATTTTATCTGGATAATATTTTTAATTGAAAAAAATGCTTTATAATATCCACTAAAATCACTACAATATTTTAACGCTTTTACTCATACTCCATTAAAAAATATCATATATAGTAAATTGTACTCTCTCTAGTAATAATCTTTATTTTTAATATTAATTCTAAAAAATAAAATAAATGAAGTAATAGAAAATTTACTTAAATTATAAAGCTATTAAAAGAATTAGTAATTTTCTAAAATATTATTGACTTAGAATTATTGAACAGAATATAAAAAATATTTTTGTTGCGTTATAATTTCTGTATTATTATCGTTGTAGGCCAAATCTGTATCATTATTTATTACAAATACATTACTAACATTATTTTTAACAATTGTATATTACATGGCTTTAATTAATAAAAAAATGAGTATTTTTGAACAATATTATTGCATCAGAGCACATTACAGAAAATATCTATAAATAAAATAAGTAAATATTTCTGATTCTAGAAATTTTTTGTAAAATTATTAATTTAATAGTTGAATAGTTTTTAACGTATCCAACCATATATATCTAACAATCCATCATTTAGGATACGTACGCAACTGGGTTGGAAAATTTAAATTGCATCTATAACATCAATTTTGTTTGTAGCAAATTCTAGTTATTAATTAAAATGGGGCTTTTTTACTTTGTATACAACATAAATAATAACTTCATTTCATTTTGAAATTAAATTTAGAATTAAGAATTAATATACACATTGTTGTTAATATGTTTACATAACTTAAATCACAATTTTATGTATAAAATCTTATATTTTCGTAATACATATTATTGGTTGCTATTTTGAATTCAGATAATATAATTGCAATGTTATGAAAGTTTAACACATAATAAATACATAGAAAACTGCTCATAGTGTATAGACTGTACAGTGCCATACACTCATTTAATCGCGTTTCAGCATTTAGCAGAGATTTTCTGATTAAAAATCAATTATATACAACACACAAACTTACCAACTATGAATTCAACCACACATTTTTTTTTAGTTTTACCTTAGATTTAAGTTAAAATTTTAAAATTGTTAAATGCTTTTTACGTCGTCATTTATGCTAAAGTTTAATTCTAATTTCCAGGTAAATTAATTAGCTTCTCTTTGGATTTAGTTATTTCCTAAAATCTGTATTTACCGTATAAGAACACAAATTCTGTTTTTTAGAATAATTAACTTGTTGATTTTTTTTCTATTTTTTTAAATTTGCTAATTATTAGAATGGTAATATCATCTGCAAAAGCTAAAACTTAAACTTAATACTATAATAAACTTTATAAAATATTTGCACATGTACATATTTAGACCCTTTTAGTTTTAATTTCAGTTGTAGCAACTTCTTAAAAGTATTTGTTTGTGGCGCTTCTGTAATATTTTTAGGGATTTTGTTAAACTCTACAACGCCATTGATAAAAATTGATTTCTGTGTCATACTTTTCTTAACATTGAGTGGCCTGGGATTATTCTCTGTTTGCTAGTTGTTTATATCGTTATTTTTGTAAAAGCTAGATCTAAATAAATAGCAACTGTATAGGTATATAGTTTCTTCTATTGATAGGCAATCCAATGTATAATCCAAGCCGTTTGTTCTCACCTTCATTTCATAAATAAAGTATTGTAATACAATATTGATATTGTGGACGAATGATTGAGTTGTACAATGTAATTTGGCTTAACATACAAACACTAGTATCAATTGTTCTAAGAAAACCAATTTGTTTGGTTAGTTTATTCATAAAAAATTAAAAATTTAGTTTATTGTCAATTACTATTCCTAAATATTTAAAATGTTGTACGCATTCTATTACATTATTATTTTTCTTTTTATGATAAATTAATCATAATTTTTAATATTTTTGTTGGATATAATCAATATATAATCATTTCCATTGTTTTGTTAGTATTTAGATCAATTTTGTTGCAGGTTAGCCTTTTTGTTGATGAGGTCATTGTTTATTAACTCGATTATGATTTCAATATCGTATCCGCTGCAATAAATTGAGGCATCATCGGTAAATAACATTAGTAAACAATTCTGTTTATATTATTGATGTAAATTATGAAAAGTAACGGTCCAAGTACACTGCCTTACGGAACACAGTATTCATTCTTTTTTTCAATTTTTTGTTGAATTTCTTGAATTGGGGCTGCCAATTCGGTAATAGCCAGTATTGAATCTTGTTTGGGTATTTTTGACTTTACGGTCACAGTACAGAACATTTTCCTAAATTTCTGCTAAAGATACCTTGATATTTTCTAAATTGGTAACTACCGATTGCAACGCTTCTCTTTCTTGCAATTCTTAATCTTTAACATTATCCAATTGTTGAGTTTCTTCTATTTTATGAGCTATTAATTCCTCTTTTTTGGTTAAAAATGTCCCGTTGGTATCAAAACTTTAAAAAATACTAACCATATCTGACGTTGATCTTTAAAGAGTAGATATTCTTTGAATTGGGTTTATTTCATTAATATTTTCCAAATAATCATCAATGCCCCTATTCAAAATGTCTAGCGCATTTCTTGCATCTACAACAATAGACTTGGTATCCTTAATTTGCATTGAAATACTTTTTAAAATTTTAAAATCGTCTTGAACGATTCCAAAATCACTCCATTTTTTGCATTATCCAATATTTTTGCAAAGGTTCGTTTATAATAAATAAGCTGTCAACGATTTCTTCATTATTAATTTTGTCAACATCGTTGGCATCTTTCGTGTCAATTTCATTTTTTTGAAAATATTTAGATGATTTTGAAGTTCTTTTAAAGCAAAATGGTCTGATTCAATTTCAGGATTTATTTATACTAGTGTTATTGCTTTATTGAGATTATTTGCAGTTTTCTTCAATTTATTTTATATTATCCTTTATGCAAACCGTGTATTATGGATGTTTCGATACACAATAATTTCTCAATTGTTCTTGCAATATCTTGCAATGGTTCGAGAATATCGGCAATTTCAGATTCTTGATTGACACTAGCTACGGCAATTTAAAATTTTTCTGAAACTGTTTGCTGAGTTTCTATAAATTTCAAGTCACAAGTATTCATAAAAGAATCCAATTATTGTATTAAATCAGCGGTCACTTGAAGAATGTTAAGATCTTCCGGTGATAATTTCTCAGATTTTGTTAACAATATATAAATATAATTAATTGCTGTCAGTGGACGGGGCATTTCTGTAGTTCTACTTTTTTTCAATTTTGGTGAGTACAGTGGCAATATTTGAACGTACTTTATTTATAGTTTCTTTCATTTTATTGCAATCTTCACTTTGCAAATCTTGAACACCCGATAGTGCATTGTTATCAAGATAATTTTTAAAACTATCAATTAAGTTTTGTTGATCTTTTATTATATTCATTTTGTCTACTGTAATATTTTGCAATTCTTTGTATTCCGCATCATTTGTTGATATCTGCAATATCATCTGTGACTACAAGTTTTTTTGTTTCTGGTACTTCTTCTTGAGATAATCTATCAACCAAGCCATACCATTTGTACCATATTGAATCAATATTTTAATTAAAATATCTTTACTACATCTCTCATATGCTCCTTTAAAATCAAAAAATACTGCTACTATAAATTTATTTGTTTGAACTTTTTTTTGGAGTCAGTGATTACTAATTGTAACGCAAATTTACATAGATTTTCAAAATCCGGACTACCTCTCGTACAGCCTTACTTGGAAGATTGGCTTTTTTGGGTTAAAAAATTGAGCACAATTGTAGAACCCGTATACTGTTTAGATGATGCGTGCAGATTAAAAAATACAAAAATTCAAGTAGGGGTTTCTAAATTTGCGGCAAAATTTCCAAATGTTAACTTATAAAGTTAATAATAGTTAAATGCTTTTAATTTTTCTTTGGAAGTTACGGCACCAGTCCCCACACTTAAGACCTATAACGAGCTTATAGCAACAATAACAAAATAATGAATCAAAGACAGATTGGAATTAAATTTATAAACATGACATATAACGTCAGCTAACAACACCCAGCTAAAATCCTTTAAGTGATCCTTAATAACACCAAAAAATACAAAAAACTAATTTGTTCCTCCACTCAATTCGTCGCAAAATGCTTATTTAATTCATTTCACTATCACCTCCACCATATAACTGACAAAAAAGTAACTACACTTAGTTCAGCAGTACGCCTAGTAAATGATGTGGCCCAGTACTTTTAGTCAAATAAGTGAGTTCTAACCGGCAAGGTTAGTGTAACGTAAGCTTTGAAAAAGACAATTTTTTTAATAGATTTATTTAAATTCATAGACTCACTTCAACAGACTCGTTGGTCTTTGATCGCACTTTTATAGTTAAAATTATTTTTTTTTTAATTCTATTACATTTTTGTCTACGACATCAATACTCATTGACCTGTTCCGACATTAGTGTTATAGCTTCATTTTTTACTTATCAATTTTAAGGTATTTCTGGCTTTAATCTTGACCTATTTTGACAGTGGCAATATATTATTATAATTTTATGTTTTCAAAAATTTATTTTTACAATATATTTTTAATTTTCTCTTTTGGTGTTGCGGATGCCTACACCATTAAAAAAATATTTTGTGGATAAATACAGACAAAACATTATTTTTTAAAAATAAATACAATCTAGATTTAATAGTTAAACTCTAGATTTAGAGTCTATATTTGTAAAAAATTAAAATTGTGGTAAATGATTAATCTAGTCCAATAAAATAATTGTAAAACCTTTCTCATAAGTACTTTAGTTCTATTAGGCTGTTATTAATGTGATATGTGATAGGCAATATATGTGAAACTCAAAAATTTAGATTTAAAATTTAAGTTTTTTGTTTATATTGAATGATAACAATAAAAAACAATTGATATATTTTTCAGCAAAATGTTCTTGCATTAAAGATGATTTTTGTAGTTTTGTATTTAAATTTATATTATGACTAGAAATAAAGCTCAAAGTTTACACTGTTTTCTTAAAACAAAGATTCTTCTTCTTATTGTGCCGTCTCCTATCGGAGGTTGGCAATCATCATTGCAATTTGGATCTTCGACGCTGCAGCTCTAAATAGTTGGACCGATGTTTGTCCATACCACTCACGTAAGT
>JARJEC010095812.1:0-19730 GCA_030264575.1 Tachinus sp. AB-2021 | reverse complement strand
CCAAAATAATGAAATGCTGGTTTTTATGATAATATAATTTAATTAATGATTTACTTTTTAGAGTAATTTTATTACTATATTTTACAATATAAACAATATCAATATATGCCATTTATTCGAATCTATTAATTCGGATGAAAATGATTGTTTCAGATGATGTCTACAAAATAAAACATGCGTTTTTAAATACTCCGTGAATATATACCTCAAAGCTTATCTTTCTCTATAAAATGTATACAAATAAAAGTAACTATAAATTAAAATTAAAAATGAAATATGAATCTTGATAAATATTATCAGTAGAAATAAATGTCACCGCTGCGTAGTTAAAAACAAGTATAATTAAATGTACATGTTAAGAGTAACAATATGTTTATGATATTTATGCATTATTCAAGAACATTTGCAAAGAATATGTTCAATTAAGTAATTGACATACGTATTTTGCGGTATTTCATTTTTTATTTCTATAAACATCTTTTATTCAGTAGAACAAAATTCCAACGCATACAAATTCTGCACTCATATTTCACTGCTAATCAAATTTATAATAAATGACAAAGAAAAACAATGTTATGCTTTATTTACATTTTTTATTAATAAATCAATAGTAGCTTTATAACGTTACAACGTATATAATGAATATTAAAAATAATAATTTGGTTTAATTAACATCAATTACAACTCAATAAATATAAAAACATAATGTAAATCATTGTGGACAAACATTTTTTGAGCCCGAAGGCCATGAATTACATTTGTTATTGATAATAAAAATTATAAAATTATATTTTGAGAGTATTTTAAATAATAATTTGATTTGCAATTTAATTTACTATATGGAGCCTAAGTTCGAATTTCAATATTTATAATTAAATAAATACAATGCTATTACTTCATTTAGTAATAAATGATTCAAAAATTCACCTCGGATGTTGCTCGAACTCACAGCTTTAGATGACACGTTTAACAAGCAACATACCTCAGTGAAGCAACTGGCTGCGTGTTAGGTACATAATATAAAACTAAAGATTGTGGGTTCAAAAGTCACCTGGGGTAAATTCTTAATCATTTGTTACTACATGTACTGTAATTATTTAATAATTATATATATTGTAATAAATTTGGTTAGGCTGATTAAAGCTTATGAAAAATTGACTTTGAAATATTACAATTTTTCCAAAAATCGTCATGTCTATGACATTTTCCTGTTTATTTATGCGCGGAGAAAGTGAATTTTAATAAATAGTCTGGAAATGACTTTACAAGACACATTTATGATTTGTTTTATTAATTTTTTGTTTGTAACTATGGAGTCAACATAATAATAAACTTGATTTTGCTCAATTCAAATTTTTGTTCAATAAGAATTCTAAAATTACGATTTTTTTACGATTAAATAATACAATATTTGTTCGTAAAATGCGTCAATTGACTTTGAGAATTAAAATTCTCGGTACAAAATGCCGCGTATTTCAACATAGCTCCTCGCCAGTAATGTGTCATTTTCTTGACTTATGTAAATAAGTCATTCAAATCTTTTAAAGGATGTAAGAGGTAATAGCATATTAAACTATTGAAATGTATAACTTCACATTGTCGGGCTGCACCCTGCTAAGTAATAAAGATTTTGTCGAAGTTGATATTTTTATAATTAGGTACATCTTGCAAACAAACACCTTATTGTGGAAGAATTGAGAAAAGCAATCATTTCCTTAAGCATATATAACCAACGGCATCATTACAGCAAGTGCTACTAGCAAAAAAAAATCACGTAAGTACTACCAGCGGGTCCCCGAGATCTTATTTGAGTCTAAAAAATGTTTTGCTTTTATATTGATATTTACTACAGTACTTCCAAACTAAATTAAATAATTACAAAAATTTAATACAATCTAGATAGACTATAAGCAATTTGGCCATACGCACAATTCAAATTGTAATTGATTTCTTTTGGTATTTCGTGGGACCAATACGACACAATAATTTTGTAAGTTACTACAATAAATTGTAGGTATATTTTTGGCTTGTATAGTTATTTCTAACATATCAGCTATTTTTTTATAAAGCTTTGTAAGAGGTTTTAGTCGCTGTATTGCGGCAAAGCAAGCTCTGCAGCAGGGTGAAATTGTTTGGTGACAACCCAGGAGATAAACTAAACAACGTAACAATGAAATGAGTATTTATTCATGTGAACATCATCGATAGCATCGAATATATTCGGTAAATAGTTACTTACCGAAGATATTCGATGCTACCGATGATGTTCATATAAATAAATACTTATCTCAAAGTTACCAAAGTTAAACATGCGGTTTAACGTTACTTTATCCAAATAACTCAAAACCTAACAATATTAATTAAATAGGTATCCATGTAGGCTCACGTCTACTGTTCAATTAAGAACCTCATAGGCAATATTTAATAATGAACCCTGTATTCAAATGGATGACTTGGTTTTAGGCAGGGTTAAACCAGAAAAACTCATTTACATCAAGAAAATCCATGATTTCTTCAAGGTGAAGCAGCGAATTACCAGCTGTATAGTAAATTCTCCTCATAGATGACAACAAGGGAAATGATAGGTTGCTATAACAATGGTTTTATTACAGAATAAAAATGTAAATTTATAGTTATTAATATTAAGCTACAAGGAACGTAGGTACGTTATAACATTCGAGAAAGACTATTATAGGCCGAGGTGGAACCAAGGCCTATAATTTCTTTCGAGAATGTTTAAGTACGTACGGACGTTCCGAGTAGCTTATTACGTTTTTTCCGCTACCAAAACTAATCTAATATCAATAATTTTATTAGTATAATTTGAAGTAACAGCCAAAACTGACGTTTCCAAAACAAAATTTGTACGATTTTTATTATTTATCGGAATTTATACAATTTTTATTATTTTGATATATTATAGTGATTGACTTATTTACAGGTTAAAAACAACTAATATATACAACAACAGATGTAAGGTACCTTGTTATACTGGCTCCAGAAGGTGACTGGCTTGTCTACACGTCTCATAAACCATATCATCAATTATTATGACATTTCATTATATGAAAATTGATTGAATCGACCGTTACTAAGTGATAATTTATAATGCAGGATTTGAAATAAACTACTATGTTATGTTTATCACAATTTATGTAGTCATCAGACGTTACATGTAACGTCTGATGAAGACTGAGGTTCAGTCGAAACTGCAGTCACGCTGTGACTAAATAAATTGTGATAAAAAACATAGTAGTTTATTTCGAATCCTATTTCATTATATATCTAGGAAAGTAAGTGAATTACTTACGTTCCGTTGTCAAGGTAAATTTGATAAACAAACCTTATGCACAACTTACCATGCATGTTACTATGGACGTATGGTCTACTTACGTTGTTGGTAGCGGAAAAAGTAATTAATATTAATTTGTTATTTTGTTTAATATATAATACAGTTTTACCTGTACTTCAGAAATTAATATATCTAATACCGCGTATATTATTCATTACCGCTTAACTCAATAGTATAGATTACACTACACTTCTGCTACTATTGTGGACCCAAATAGCATTATAACTAAATTAAAATATCTTTACAACTTACAACTATCAAAAACAATATAATCATTAGACTTATAAGTAAATTTCTACTCTAAAAATAAAAACTGAATTTGTTCCCTTTTACTGGGAATACTTTTGATTTCCTTTAATCCGTAAAACTAATAAGTTACGGATTAAAGAAAATAAACAGTATTCTCAGTAAATAATTAACATTATAGTCAATATTAAACAAACTCCAAAGAAACTTTACCGATCAAATCTCCAGGGAAATAATATTGAATAATATTGAATGTGAACAAAATATTGTAAGTTTTGATGAAAGTAAAAACACCAAGCAACTTAAAAATTGTAACCTGTAATATAAAAAACATGCAAGGATATTATATTTCCTTAACAGTTATCATTAGAAAAAAAGTATCAAAATCAGATCATAGATGTTAATAACACATCTATATATTAGTAAACTCAAAGTTATTTCACACCATAGTGTAGTTGTATGCACAAAATGGTACGAGTATAAGAAAAGAAAAAAAAATACAAGAACCTTAGTTATATGCCACTTCAACGCTAAAATTAAAAATAAAATGTGTAAAAACAAGAGCGGAAAACTATAGACTTCGTAACAAGAAACAACCGTCTCATTCAATTTTGTCAGGAAAATGGCCTCATTGTAAAAAATACGTTTTTAAATTACATTTGAATAGACTCTATATTTGAAAGTCGGGTGCAGAATCAGATAATAATATTGAAAGAAATCAAATTAATAACTATATCCTTCTAGAAAAATAGACCTGCCAAAACATACAAAATTTTAAAATGATTAATTTTTACTTGTACGGAAGTAACGTACCACATCCCTATACAGGTTCAATAAGAAAGAACAATATCCAAAAGAAATTAATGTACTAGTACTAGATTATCACTTTATATCCAATATCCCTTACTACTCAAAATGAAGTATTAAGACATAGATATTGCATTTTAAAATATATTGATGTACATTTTTTTCAGTTTTTGCTGATATAGTTTTGTTAATATATATAATAAATAATTCTATAAATTTATTGTATGACGTTCTTCAGTGAATTAATTCAACAACAATTATTATAATTAAATAACTTAAGACAGTTTATAAACTACAACGTAACATCAACGTAATATGTACATTGTACATATTACTATGGCAAGTTAAAATAGTCTCATCATTTATTCAATCCTATTTAAGTGCATTTATATTAGTTCCATGGCCAAAGTCTGTATGCATTTGAAACTCGAAATGAGCTTACTTGCTTGACATTTTTATGAAGCGTTGTGACGTGAATAGAACATAATACCAGCTTATTTTACAACTGTTGCAATTATTAATTGCATAACATAAAGTCTACATTTTATTACAATTTATTAAAGCTAAACCAATCATTTTAAAAGTGCTGACAATAAATTGTATTTTATATGGATGATAAAGTTTATTAAAATTGACACAAAATATTATATTTTATGTCTTTGGTCATATAAAATTGTGAACTTTCTTATATCAAATCTTACATAAGCAAATTCTAAATGACAGCTATTAAACTACTAAAAATAAAAATGTTAATTAGAAACAGCTCGATATTATTCAGTACGAGTGTAGTTATTTTATTAATATTATTGTGAGCACCTTTTTTTCCTTTACAAATACATTTTTTGTATGTACATTCTACATATGTATATTTCATGTCCCCCCGCATTTATTGGCAAATGACCTCTCCCACCCCAGGGGGTTTAAGAACCGCTGATCTAGAGCATACTTAATAGGTGGCTTTACACTACAATCATCTTAACGTGGTTCGATTCGAGTTCCGATGCGCGTATTGACGCCACATAGCACAAGTCTATCACACAATTTAGATTAATGACAATGAACAGATGTAACTGACAAGGTCCCGGCAATGCATTTGTCGCATCAAATGTGAGGTAGGGATAAACAAAAGATTTTTCATATAAGTTGCACGTTGCAAATCATATATGAGTTGGAGACTGTCATTCTTCATATGTATGTAGGACAGAAATACTTGGAGCGTGGCTGTAATTAGTAATAAGGAACATGATGATTTAACTAACAGAGTGTTGATATAGAGTATTTTCAAAGCGCTGCCACTCGGCTTGTATTCTGCGCTATTCAATTAATAGAATTTGTTTTTTCCTAGTAAATGCAGTATTGTTCCATTATTTCTGTAAAACTCGTATAGAACTGCATTACGCAATTGAGTTACTAAGTCTGTATATTAAAGTAAAACTATGTGCAAGAGATGGACGCATTGAGAATACCTAGTCTTTGTTTATGCAAGATGCTGGTAAACATCAGAATGTCGTAATAAAATGTATAAAAATTGCTAAAAAATTAAAAGAGTCTGTAGAATAGGTATCAACTATATTAAGAAAATATCTAGAATGGTTTTTCAAAATTTGTGAAATGATTTTTCAATGCGAAATAGTGTTGTCTTAATGTGAAAAACTGGAAAATATTTTGAAAAACCAAAAAAATTATAGCAAAATTTAGGTTAGAAGAAAGTAAGTTACAATTTTGACGGACAATTGAAAAGCCAGAAAATAAATTTGAAACAATTATGTGGAATTATCATGTAGAACATTTGTTTTTTGTATTAATACGTGGTTAAACAAAAGACAAAAAATAAACGATTATATATTATTAAATTATAATTATTAATACAAATTGTTAACAATGTATAAAAAGCTTATTTTAAATTATTGTTAAGACGTATTACAATTGTTCAGTTCTTTAAAATAGTGTCAAGGTAAAACAAATTAAAATAACACGTAACTGCTTAATAATATATTTCTTCTAATAAAATCAATAAAAAAATGTAATTATTTTTTTTTAGTTGGTTTGTATATCAAGTGAATCTAAAATGTAACTTGTAAATAAAAAAAATCGTCAATGAGAAATTATTTATTCCAAGAACTGTCGTAAACTAGAAAAATATTTTTTAATATGTATCAACAACTATAAGAATTAGTAAAATGTAAGAATGAAGAAACTTGTATCTTTAATTATATGAATAGGTACATTAACTTTAATGATGTAGAATGTAGAATTCCACTGAAATATTTCAAATATAAAGGAAAATATATTTTTGTTTCAGATAGCAATCTATTCAACTTGGAGTCTGCATTCCGGTTTTACAATAGAGATATTTTCTGATTTTCCAAGTACATATACTTGTTTAAAAAATGGGCACATCAGCAACAACGAGCTTATATCGTCACTTGGGGTGCCACTCTCTTTCTAGTAGAAAAGTGCTTGATGCATATTGGGTTTTGCAACTTTCTCAATATCTAAACTATCTTTTAAATTTATATCGAATAAAACGTTCATTATTATAAATATATGTAGGTAGACAAATCAATTTATAAAAATCAAATATTTACATTCAAAATCGTGACATGTTTTTTTAAGTTTTATTTGCAGTCAGTCTAAGTAAAGATACGTATTTGTGCCAATCCGCCCGTGCCGCAGCCATAAATATTGATTTCCATCTAATAAAATATTTATGTCTGAATAATATTAAACACGTCATATGAGTGTATACCCAGTCGTCTGGATAAACCAAATCAATACTACCTAAAATGTTGAATATACATAAATAATAATCCGGGGTTCATAACATGTAAGCTTTTGTAATAATTATTATTATTCACTTTTAATATTATTCTCTTTGTTTTCTTTTATATGTTAATTATACCATTTCCTTATAGGATTTATTATTATATAAATCATAATTAATTAATAAATTGTACTAATAATACATTTTATTTTCATAACAATTTTACTATAGCAGACAAACGGTTAAAACCGGATGAAACATTTTTAATATAAATTTTAAATAATAAATATCATGAAATTAACCAAAATAATTTAAAACTTCATACCAATACATTAAACACAACACAACATAAACACACGCGCCACTAGATTCGATTATTGATATATTATGATATATTATGATAATAATTGATAATCAATCAATAATTGCCGCTATATAAAAATAATAAAACATTGCTAGAAGATATTTTACTATAGTTTATTTCTTAAATAATTTATTTGTATCCGTTTTCGTTAATGTTGTTATGTAAATTGACCTTCACATTAACCCATATGTATATATAGAACAGAATAAAAAAAAAACGAGTTTAGTCAATTTGTAGTTAATTTACCCATCATAATTATAATATTGAGTTGCATATATTTATATAATTTTTGTTAGAAACGGATTTTAAGTATTATAAATATTTAAAATGTATTCGATTTCTAATATTTTATAAATAAAACAAAATTGGTTATATTTCATACGGACTAAGAACTACGGACTAAGAACTACCATATAATTTTTTAAAATTCGATAAATATATTTTATATTATATTTAACATATTATTTTTGGGATTTATGATGCTTGCTCATGATTTTGCTTAAAATCCCCAACCTAATGTTGTAAGTTAATTTTGTGGCGCAATGTTATTTTTTTTTGTTTGGGTTGGAGTAAAAATAAAATAATTATATAAAATTTCTGCTACTTAAGTTTCTCATAAGTTTATATTCTTGTTATTTCTTTATTTCTATTTAATTTATGCAGCTAGATATAAAAGGTATTACTTTTAACTCAATAAAACACAGGTGTTTCAAAATTACATTTAATTGTACTGCGACAATTATTTCACCATCAAAAGAGGTTCTTGAATAAATTGCCTTCTGTAACTTATATTTGAATATACTATTTTAATTATTTCTTTGCAAACATTTTACCAGCTCTCAAATGAAAAAAAACTTAATAAAACTAATATTAAATTAATTATAAATATGAGGTTCAATAGTTTTTTAATATAAACTTAGTATATGTTCATGTATAGAACATGCAAGAGCATATTATTTTAGAAATGTTTTTCTTATCTGTACAGCAATTTACATAAAACGACGCTTGAAATTCTTACAGTAAGATACTAAAAACCCACCATTAGACTGGTGACAAGCATTTACATTTTATAATCAAGTTAAAATGGGTTCCAGAGTTTGCAAAACAATGTACAGTCTACATTGTTTTGCCAATCTCTGCTACAAACAAAGATTAGTCTATACCCTATACCAAGTTGTGTCCGTGGGAGAATATTTGTAACAAAAACACCAAAAACAAAAAATATAAAGAATTTGTTAGCAACAAATAAACTCGCATAAAAACATGTATTCAGTTTAGTGGCATTCTAATAGCCTAAAAGTTAGTCAAAAGAAACTAAGATTGGATTGAAATAAACTGTTCACAAATTGAATAAACATGCCTGACTTGTATGTAGTGTTGAACAAAGAACAAAGGTAGAATCGACACGCAATAGAAAAAAATAGCAAACATTCAAAAAAAGTAACAAACAAGAGAATGAAAAACGGCCAAATTTGGCAGGTCCCAAAACCAATAAGAACAGAAGAATGTAGAATCATTTTACGCAAATCGTATAAGACCAACATCTTTAAGTGAAATCAAAATTTGACATCCTAATAATGATGTAGAAAAAAACAAGTTGTGTCAAAAGTCAATACAATACCTTATTACTAAATGCAACCTAGTGATATTGGGAGGCACTTGTATAAGATAACTCAAGTTATTCTAAAGAAAAGCTACTTTCCAAGAATAAAATAAGATTATAGAAACACTAGCTAGTTAAATAAATACCTCTTAAAATATTTAAGAAGTGAAAACAGTAGCAGCTGGCACTGCAAAGTCATCACTACAATGTGTTAAACTTTGCTAAAATATATTAATAATAAACAGTTTGTTCGTATAAAAAATAATAATAATAAACTCATGTACTTTTATATTCAAAGTTCTTATTTGGTGGAATGTTCATTCTGAAAATATAAAATAATAAAAGTCTACAGGCTATATTCACTTATCTTATCTACAAAACAAATTGTACAACCAAATAATTATTTTCACATATTATATGTTATTATTATAGGCAATTAAATTATAAACACTTCTTTTAGTTAAACATAACTATTAAAATTTTTCTCAAAAGTCACATACTTTTGTTAAATAATAAATAATAAATAAAAACTAATTTCAACACATTATTTTGGACAACCAATTATCTAGTGTTGATTTACTTGGTGGTAAGTGTTTCCTGCTGAAGCTTACTACTCAATTTTACAAAGTTTCCTAGTTTTGTAAATAAAACAATTTATGCATTTTAAGATACATCGTTGCAGTAAAAAATTTAGATCCAAGTATACGCACTGTAGTTTGGCATCTAAGAAGATAAAATTTACTTTGATATCTATATATTGTAAAATTAACAAAATCAGCAACTTTGTCCATTAGTTGATCAAATCTGTTCTACGTAATACGTTGAATTAGGTTGTTGTTAGCGTTGAATTTATTCGACGACCCAAATAATTGTTTCAATATCGGTTTGTGCAAACTATTCGAGCAGTTTACACAATTTTTATAAAATAATACATTTCAGAATTTTGAAGACATTAATAACATTAGCTCAAGAAATAATTTAATATAATATATATGGGTGTTACGTCGATTTTAAGTATTAATGGGATAAAATACATATGGGAAATAGCAAAATACCTTGAAAACTATACTTTTTATGGTTTATTTTTTATTAATGACAAATTATTCATTTTTGACATGTTTCTATCTATATCCTATATACAAGTAGACCAATCTTTCAGCAAAGACTAAAGTATATGAGTTAAATAAGAACTATTTCTTATTAAATGTGTAATGCGTTATTTAAGATGTTGATAAATTGACCTCCAGTACATAATATATGCAGTTAAGTTCGACACTAGACCAGGCATTTATATTCGTTCGTAAATATTAAACAATTTACACACGTACACCGAAAGCAGGAGCGGAATCGATAAGATGTAAATGTGTTTTCTTCGCGTCCGCATTTAGAAACTAAACTCGAGGCTGTTTTTGGTATTTGTATATGGATGTGTGTGTGCGCGCGAGTGGAAAGCAAAAATGACACTGCAATATTGGATGTAGGAATAAATATTTATTTTCCTCTTCTTTCTGTGCCACGCAAATACACATTACAAATACGTCAATCAAGATGAACGTACAGAGTAAGAATCTTATACTTCTACTCTGTTTTGCTTTGAACGAAAAAAATAAAATGGATTATTTTGCAAATACGACTGGCGTACACGGATTTTCTTTTATTCACTTTATTTATTCATTGTTTCTCTACAGAGTACCTTAAAATAGGGAATCAAATGATAAAAATATTAATTTTGTATAGTTGATGATATTAAAACACAGAAACAAAACGATTTATAGATAATCTAGTCAAAGAGAGTAGTTATGCCTTTTCTTGCATGGCGAATGTAAAGTATTAGAATTCCAGCTGGATCACTATTTATAGATATATTTATTATTACATTGAACACATTTCTTATATAATTTATTGCAATAATTACTTCAGAACTTGTTTAATCAAAAAGAAAAAAAATAGATTAAAGTAATCTAAATTTACATTATGTTTTCTATTGTATTTTACTCATACAAAAAATAAGACCAATTAAAAAATTTTGTTCAATATAAAAATTCTCCTCAAACAAGAAATTGTTATTGTTTCACAAATCAAGTTCCCATTAAAAGCACTAGTTTACCAATTTGAATGTTTTACATACAGGGTCAGCCTGAAATGATAGATTATTTTAAAACTTTATACAATCTTTTCGACATAATTTTAGACTCATTCTGTATAAATATTTATTCTGGACTCATCTATTTCTTTTGGATGCTAAAAATTCTGAAATACATACTGGATTTAAATAAAATTAAAGTATACCGTTGAAACATTCAAAAATATATTGCAATTTATTTATGAATCTATACACTACCAGCAAACCCAATTCATAGGACATTTTTAAATAATTACATATTTGAGTCGATGCATACACATCGAATCATTACATTATTTACACCGCAGTTCAATGCCAAATTGAGAAATGAACGTCACAAACTTGCACTTTGTCCCATATAACACAAAACAAGTGAGCGTCTAGCTTTATCTAACTAATCTACTTAAATTTTGTCATGTCAGATAATGTTTGTAAAAATCGATTAAAAAGTTTATAACCACTGGTTCGCAGATAACTAAAATATAATCAACTATAAAAATACTTGAAGAGATTATAAGAAATAATGAAACTTTTTGTCTGGTCTGGTCTTTTTATCTACAAGCTTTTTTTACATGATCTAATGATTGATTGCAAATTAAATAACGTTTCAAAAGTATTTCAATGATTTCATTATATATAAAAGTAGAATTTATATGCATAGAATGTAGTTAAGGGTATCGTGAGCAATAAGCAATGATTAATAATAGATTTATTTAATACGTGAGATTATTAATTGCTATTAATTCTTTAACAAAATTTCATTGCAATAATAAATTAAAAGTAAAATATTTGAATATTAAATTTAATCTATGCTTTATTGTAATATCAGATACATACCTTTATATAAATTATATATGATTTACATTTATAATCTATGTTTGTTGATGTTTGCAACAACAAATAATGTTATATAAAACATCGGTTATATGCATTTTAATTATATTTTATTACCAGTACAAAATTATTTTTGTTCAATTGATGTATATAAATGCGAGTGAATCTGTCGTATACAAATGCAATTTAAATGTATATGACATGTAATTAAAAAGATTTATTGTTCTATTAATAACTGATTGTTGTTATAATGAAATTGAATTAAAATTGAAAAGCAATGATTTTTGCAGTTTTTAAATGAATTATCGTAAACAAATACATTTGTTACAATTGTTTTACAGTAATTAATGCAATTCTTATAAAAAAGCGAAAACATTGCAATTAGTAAAATTTACTTAATTTAATTTAATCCGCGTTAGACAGTGCGGCCAAGTAAATTTCACCATTTTCGTCCAGAAAAGGGTTAATAAATTTAATTGTAAAATGTGTTGTCTTCTCCACGAGACATATACACAGGCTCGTTTAAAGTTTTGTTCAAAATGCGTTAAATTTGAACTTAAATGAAAATTAATTAATTTGAGTCGGGTTTGCTGAAAGTTTATCTTTATAATAATAAAATTAATTGTAATTACATGTTTATTATGTATCATATAAATTTAAAAAATCAATTTACATATAATTGATACGCTATACGCGTTGTTAATTAGTATTTTATCTTTTCTATCTCGTATTTTATTTGATCATTAGACACAGTGTGGATATTTTAAAAATGTACATACAATAACTTTTACAAGGTAGTCTTATCTTACTACTTTAGCAATTTTCCTTTTTATGAAGTGCAAAATAGTTCTTTGATAGAAGCTAAGGGACTGTTTTTTGTTTGTTATCATATTTTCGCAAAATTTTGCATGTTTTATGCTGTACATTCATACAGCTTATGCTGATGAGTCTATTTATCCTCCAAGAATCCGGGATGTATGATCTTGTTTCCTCAATGTATTACTTGTTGAGATCTCAGTGTCTAGTAATCACTCCTATAAGTATTTGCAGTTTAATATGACACATATGCAATATTAACTTCTGGGTATTTTGTGTTGGTATTAATAAAAACAGAAGAACTAATATTGAACCTTGTGGGGTATGTTTAAACAACGTTAAAAGAAATAGTCGAAATCTGCCAATTTCAACAAAGTGAGAGCAGATTAGAATGTAAGCTTTAATCAAATCTATAAATGTCCAATTAAACTGTGAAAATATTTAAGTACGTCAAAATCATTTTATAATATACATTGTAGGCTATAATATGCTAGTATTACCTTACTCAAGTGACTTGAGTATATTGCCAATTATATTAAAAATACCGACGCACAACTGTGATCATACAAGATCGTTCTTTTAAAAATATACGCAAATGTTTAATATGAGCACGTATTTAAATTGCAATTTCCGTTTTTAAAACATTAAAACAAAATAAACAAAACACACACACACATTATACACAGAAAATTTATAATGTAAAATTTTGTTTAAAAAATTTTAGAAAATGATTTAGCAATTGAGCAAGTCATAACAAAAATATTGAATTAACATAGTCACAGTGAGTGGCTATACGCACTTCCTTGTAAGAAGAATAAATATATATCATAAAGAATCATAAATCCATCAGATACCCTGGAGGCAACCAGTAACACAATGCCAAGCTGGAAATTAAATCTTAATTGATTGATTTAAAAAATTTAAAATCAATTATTCAAATTACAGTAGGTACAGAAAAGAATCAAATGCAGACAATTTTCTCTTCGCATTGAAATGAACTGAATAATTTCTTAACGGGTAACGCTGCCGTTAATAATAATATAGTCAAATTAAGTGGTTATACACTAAATTTACAACAAAGGCCTAATAGTAATCATAGATGAAGTAGGAAAACAAAACATTTTATATAGTTTCATTTTTAGGAAAATTGGTCCATCAGACCATTGGTCTGGTCAATTAAATATATACAAATAAGGTTAAAATGGTAACTATCTGAGTGATTCGTTTACTCTTAGGGGTTTATCAAAGTGATTAATAAATACACACAAGAAAAAACTGTCCTTTAGAAAGAAAGAAAGATAAACAAATTAGTAAATTAGTAAATACTAAGGCAGTATTTTTTACATTAAATTTATTATTATATTATTAGATTTTAAGGCTACCATTAACAATACATTTGTAAGTAACAGTTGTAAGTAGCATATTACGCACGACTGGAAAAGTTGCGTAATTCTAGGAGTGAGTAATTGCTTTACAACTAGAGTTATGTACTATATTATTATTAATTAATCGGAACTATCTTGGAAATGAGAATACGTCAGATCTGTAACTTTTTTGACATTGAATATTCCTAAATTTATTTATTTATATTGTTATAACTGGTCGTTACCTAAACACCACTTTAGAAATGCAAACCGTGCGATCGAGCCGTGCGATCGCACATATTACGCATGACATGTGCCCGCTTACGCGATTAATTAAATGTTCAAAATTGCTCATTTAAGATAGTGGTTGTAGAAAAACATAATTATCGATTCATAAATTATATTAAAGTTACTAAGTAGGCATCGTTGAAAATGTGTGTTGATAGAAACGATAGAAAAGTATTTATTGCTTTGTTATATATTCCGATTTTGGAAAAAGGTTATATTCAGCAAATTGTTGTTTTTTCACATCCTTGTTTTACATAAATTTACAATAAACATTGTTACACCTTTTTCCCTTATTTCATATGTATTACGGTTTTTCTTTATATCCTTATTTCAGAAGAAGTTAAATATTTTATTTTTCAAAACAAAACAGAAATTAATATAACTATTTTGTGTTTCACTAAATACATATGAGTATTATTTTGTTGATAAAAAATAACATAATGGTATTGACAACATTCGTACAAATTTATTATGATAATTAAAATTAAACACGACAAATAGGAAATGAAACGCAAATATTACATTCAGGTCAGATTAAATAAGTTTGTTAAAATAATGTTTACATTCCACATTTCTGCAAAGTTTCCAAAAAGTCATATATTTGCTGTTATTATTAAATGTTACCGAACCTATCCTCATTAAATTCAATCTAGAACTTAAATTGCTGCTAATAATTTTATTTATCAAACGTAGGTAGTCTTTAAATAAAATTTTCATAATAACACACATTATTTTTAAAAATTAGATAGTTATATTTGATTTTTGAATTAAAGTTTTGTTGAAATATATTATTTTTAAGTAAATAGCTGATTATCAACGAATAAAAAACTGTAATGTACTTACAAAGACTATTTTCTTCTAATATTTATAGTAGAAAGATAAAACTCACCTAAAACAAAAAAATATGATTAATTTTATGATGCATACAATACATAGCATATATAAAAAATTAATTTCAAAAACTTTTCACATGATATTAAAATATAAAATATAGGTAACGGTTGAAATTGCCCGAGTGGTATGTATATCCAATACAATACTAAAAATTTGCTTGCAAGAAGTGACGTTGGGTACAGTTATAACTAGATGGATGGCTGCAAAGCTACCAATTGGTAAAATTTATCATTAGTTGATTGATTTGCCAAAAAACCTAAATAACTAATTCATTATTATACTCGTAAACATGCATACTTATGGACGTTAGGGTCAAAATCAAATATGTAAACAACACCAAAAGCTATTTATCAACCGCAAAGTTTTTAAACACAATAAAAAAATAATGTATTGGTTATGCTATTATCCACCTAACCCTAACCTAACCAATAATGCTATTCATAAATGCATCGAATGCGTTCCACATTGTATCAAAACGTCTTTAATATAACTACATAAAAGATTTCAAAAATTATATGATAACTATAGACTACCTGTAAGTAAAAACTAATATTGAATATAAACAACACAGATTCGTAAAAGATAGTTAATTGCAAAATTTATCAGAAACTCTAACAGAAAAAATACTGGTTCAATTAAAAGAAGAATCTAAGAATATATTATAAACATGAATGCCGCTAATTCATGTTTATAATATATTCTTAGATTTCTCTTTGGCTTTTGAGATAAATAATCAAAGCACGAGTGCACAAAGGTGTCATATAACACTTTTTTATTTAAATAGATTGTTTTTCTTCTATTGCTCTTATTAAGTACCTACTATATAAGTCTAGTGTCTTTTTTTCCGTATATTACACCGAGAAACCTGATTTCTTTTAAACATAACTTATTATATCCTGTGAAACTATATTAATTGAGTAGTTAAAGTCACTTAACACCTTTATCTACTAAAATAACGGATACTTTATACTCCTCCACTAAACTTGACACTTTAACATTACTTCACACGTGAGTTTTAAGGTTATGTTATTTACTCTGTGCTGCTTTGCGACCGGTTATCAATGTTTTGCAATTTCAAAACAATGTCAAAAGGAAAATACATTTTGTGGCTTTTGAAAAAATAAAACAAACCGATTATTTGTAAGAAAAATTATATTACTGTTGTACAACTGAATAAATATACAACAATGTATGATTAAATTTAGGCAGATATGGATACTTATTTACAATATGATTACTTTTAAAGTCTTACTAAACGTTAAAAGTTAAAATTATAAACCCATATATACTGCCAACAATCATTTAAAGATCAAAATAATTACATCCATAGATAATGGCTGGACAAACAATAGGGTTATTGTTTCTCCTTATGTCGATGGTAACTGAGACTTTGAATGATTAATAATATCATAAATTATGTGATGTTTCTTTATTATAAGGTTGCAACTCGTTGCCACTAGGAGATCTATTAAATGACGAAACGATACCATCCACAAGTAAATAATTTCAAAAGAAAGTAAAACACCACAATGAAGATTGTATTATGTTTAGTGGATCGTCTTCCAAAAGTGAATATGTTCTTGATAGTGATGAAGCTCACTCCAGTGATGCCTCTGGAAGTTCCAGCAAAAGCCTTTGCTAAAAATAAAATATTTCAGGTAATAGAAAAATTATCTAAAGAAAGGAATTAGACAGCCAAATCAATAGAAAAAAATATCTGCAATAGCACGATTGAACGGAGATAAGTACATATGTACTTCTCAAACTGGAAAGCAGGTAAAAAAGAAATATAATTTGAAATACCATGCAAGGAAAAGTGTAGATTGCATTGTAGCCAAAAGTTTGATATTGAATCAAAGAATACAATTTTGAAGAAATGTTATTCTTTGTATATCAATGCCAAACATTTCTTCTTATATAAAAGTATTGATATTAAACCAGATGAGAGGCATCGAGTTAATGCAATACATAAAAAAATCACTTTTCTTACTCAGTTACCTTCAAGAATAAAACTATATTAGTGAGCAAAGAAGCATATTGCGCGCTGTACCAGTTTAGTCAAAAGAAAGTGAAACTGATTCGGATACAGTTGTAACGTGGTCAATCGGCAACTTCACGTGACAAAAGAAGGCATCATAAAAATCAATCACATAAAATTGGCTAAGATGTACTTTGTATCACTGACCACATAAAGAAGTAACACTAAAAATGATACGACCGCTTTCGAGAAACTAACTTCCGAGAACAAATTCCATTTGTTAATAATACAGATAGTTTTACAAAGATATTTTTGCTGAAAACGAAAATTAAAAAAATCTTTAAAAGAAAAGAAAAACCAATTAGATTTAACAAAACCTATAAGCATAGTTCTGTAACTTTTAAATATAATATAATCAAGTAACACCGTATATAACCAACAAACAAATCAACTGCTAAATAACACTGCTTAGAAACATTGCCACTGATATACTTATACGCAATAACTTAAAACGGATTTGCACTGATTTTGACAGAAATTGTTTTTGTATAGATGTTTAATTATATTTAAAATTTTATTTTAAAATTATTGGTCTAACAAAATCGTTCTAAAATTGACAATCAAACTAATATAATATTTCATATTGCTGCAATATTAAGGAAATTATTCACTTCTTACAAAAAATAATTTTATTAAAATATGTTGCTATGAGGCGTTATTCTAATTAATAATAAGTAAAATAAAATCAAATTTCCTTAAAAAACACATATTAATTTTTTCAATGTTGCATTATTGTAACAATTAATATAAATAATATTGATATGTCATTTTCAATCATAACCGATTTTATTGTGTCTATGAAGAGTAAACATTTTTAAATAAAGAATTATGGCAACATATTTGAATAATTTAAATAAAATTTTCATTAGAAATGAAATTTATTTAAAAAAAATATTTTATTCAATGATATGTAAATCCGCCAGTCTTTGTTTAGAGCTAGTAAATTAAACTCTTAAATGCTTTTTGTATAATTAATGTTTATTCTAAAGACTGTTTTCAGCTTTTTTGCTATCATTAGTGTCTACTACAAATTTTACTATATACATCACAGTTTCAAATCACTTCAAACCAATTTTATAGTAAAATGGTAATATAAATTGATGACCAAAAAACAGAAACAAGCCTTAATAGATTAAAAGTACATATGACCTGCAAAAAGCAGAAAACTAATAATAATGAAAAAAACATTTAAAATATCATTTTTAACTAAATTTTAATTAAAGTAATCAATAAAAAGTTATAATTTAACTATTGGACAGCGAGAAATAATGTTAATCGACAATATAGTATATAAAAAATGCCCTTTTAAATACATCAAAGCCTCAAATGGGTCACTGTTGATAGGAGTAAAATATTGCACTTTTTCGATTTAAAAAGATATAAATTATAATATAGCATGATTGATCAATAATTTTAAATTAAAAAATCTATATTATTGCATTTATTGCAATGAGTAATAATTTTTAACAAATATAATATTTTTGCCTAGCAAAATTTCCAAATATGAGTAAAATATTGGAATATTTGTAAATTCATTAATTTGTTTAAGACCTTTGTAGTAAATACTTTGTATAAAAAGCAGGCACAGTCTGAGGAACATACATTAAACAAGCAGAGTGAAAAATGAGAGTTTATAGCCAAAGGACTGATCCTGCCACAAAAATTGTCCATTAAGTGCGACAATGATAAAAACAAAATGAAATTAAATCGATTGCATTGATATTGCCGATGTAACTGAATGTTAATTATAAACGAATGAATTTTGTTTCTAATATTAAAAATATAATTTAAATATGTTGCCATAGGTCTTTATTTAAGGTGTTATTTAAAATATTCGCAACTTTGATAAAATATAATTACAGTAACAGTAAAGTTGTATATGTAGTATTTAAACAAATGATTTAATAAATTTCATTATAATATACAATGTTGTGGACCTAATAAAAGCTAAATGTTTTAAGTTTCTAGAAATTAAAAAAGAATAAATTCAATTTAGAACGTATTTAAATACAAGAAATAAAATTGACAATACCACATTTACTCCTTTGTGTAGAATAAAATGTAATTATGATAATAAATAATGGTACTTATCGAACAGCTAGAAGTTCAAATAAACATTAATTCATATTTGATTATTTTATTTACGTTTTGAATACTTATAATAATAAAATAATAATAATTTAGATATTATTATAATTGATTCATTCAGCCAATGGCAAACCGTATAAACATTAATCT
>JARJEC010095766.1:0-10474 GCA_030264575.1 Tachinus sp. AB-2021 | reverse complement strand
TCCTTAGATATCCATATGCTAAAAAATTGATAACTGAACTACATTATGATAGATATATATATATATATATATATGATATGATGTTTCAACAAATGACATGAAAATTTGTATAAATGTGGTAATGATGAAGTTGGCAGAGATTATAGAATCAGTTTGAACGTTGAACGTTGAATCTTTGGAGCAGCTGATAAGGATTACTGACCATGTAGTTCTAACGTGGAAAGTAATAGTACCAATAATCTTAAAATCAAAGTTGGCTATGTTAATATGTGACTGTTTAGCACGAAGTTTAGTTTTTGGCAAATTGATCTAATAAGATTATTATTGGTTTGACTAGCCCAAAAACGAACGACGCTAGATATGTATGTACAGGATGGCAAAATTTGGACGTTACTATAGGCTATCTCGGAAACTACAAATGCTAGAAGAATTCTGATAAGGTTGTCTCTGCTAATTTTCTGATATAAGTTTAATGGTAGTAAACACATTTTTCTATAATTTTTAGTTTCCAAGGAAAACGTGATTTTTTTAAATCAGCCGTTTTCTATTATTGATTCTATTTGGTTTATTTCTTACATTATCAAAACGAAACACGTCTGGGCACTTTTTTACGTACAATACAGTAAAGTAGTCAGTATTTTCTTCCGATTTAAAATTTTTGAGATATTTATAATATAATATATAATTTTATCCTGATTTCAACCATATATGGTTTATTGGGTTTGCGAAATATTTTTAAGATAGTTTGAATTTGATCATTATTAATATGGCGCAATAAATTTACACTTAATCTGGCTTATTCTTTAAATTTAAAAGACCGGGTTACCACAGCTAATTTATTAAAAAGTCGATAGAAGCAAATTTTATTACTTAAAACTAATGACAAATTTTATAATTATTTTTTAGTATATATTGGATCGTTGTGGATTATGGGATTTCAACGCATTTACCTTAGAGACTGTAGCTGGTGGTCGTTCACTGCCCGTACTTTGTGTCCATCTTTTCTACTATTATGGTCTTTTGGACTATTTTAATCTAGATGTAGTTTGTGTATGGAAATTATTCAGTAAGTTTAATTAGAAATGTTATTTTGTATTTAAATTTAACCACCCTTTTTACTTTACAGCTCTAATTGAGGAAGGATATCACAATACGAATCCTTACCATAACTCCATACATGCGACTGATGTCACTCAAGCAATGCACTGTTTCTTGCAAGAAGAAAAGGTAAATTATTTACTCGTTCTCTAAAATACACAATTGTAAATAGAAACATTTTAAATTAATAAAGTATTATTTATTAATATTATTTAGAGGAGTGAACGAAAAGACACGTTTACATTACAAAACTCACTAAAAACTAAGATTATTCCACGTAGATTAAAACTTTTCCGATTAAAGGATTGAGTTATATGGAACTGGAACACGCTCTTCCTACTTTATAAATGTTCCGGCGTGTTAGAAAGAGCGCGTACGATGTATCCCTATCCTCTTGTTCATTAAATCAAATGTAAAGCCGTCTTGCTGAGAGATGAGTATGACTAATTGCACAAAAAAAATATATATAGCACTCGCGCGAGAACGCTTAATGGGTCTCGGCTGTGCATGAAACTCGACTACGTCTCGAATATGTCATAGCAAAATAATTAATCTGTGTAATTATTTAATAAATAAATAATAAATGTGATTAACTGTACTTACTGAAATCTATGCTGATGTAAAGGCCTACTGCGTTTAAACGGCGCGAGTAAACGCAGCGATTAGTTTCTCATATGCAGCATGTACGTATGCGCTCTGCCAACAAATCGCAAGCGATTGGTTGTGATTTTTGTTTTACTCGCGCCGTTTAAATGCTGTAGATACACCGTACCTTAACTAGAACGATGGCACTGCCACAAAAAATAAGTACTAACTCGTTGCTAACTCTTCATATGTAATATACTACGCTCTAACTAATGCGACGCGACCAGAATGAATATTTCCCAGCTGTAAAACATAACTTCTTACATTCGAAATTGAATAAGTATTACCACATTATGATTTTTGATTTTAGATTAAACGATTTCTTACACCTATCGAAATTATGGCATCATTGATTGGTGCTGTAGCTCATGATTTGGATCATCCAGGTGTAAACCAACATTTTCTCATTTCAACCTCAAATCATCTTGCCATTTTATATGAAGTATGTTTTTCACTAATACATTTATAATAAGTTTACTAATGTTTAAGAATTATTTTTACATTGTAGAATAGTTCAGTCTTAGAAAATCATCATTGGAGATCAGCAGTTGGTTGCCTTTTAGAAAGTGGTGTTGCTGAAAAACTATTGCCTTATCGAATCGAATTGGAACTGCAAATACGTGATCTCATTTTAGCCACTGATATTAATAGACAGCAAGAATTCTTAACTAAATTTAAGGTAATACACAAGTGTAAGAATCAAAAGTAGATGCAACATTGAATTTTTTATTATAGAGACATTTAGATGAAGGCACGTTAGATTTAAGCAAAGCAGAGGATAGATATTTCATTTTACAAATATCCTTAAAATGTGCGGATATCTCCAATCCTACTAGACCATGGGACATTTCCCATAAATGGAGTCTCAAAGTATGTGATGAATTCTTCAGGCAAGGAGAATTTGAAAGAAAACTAAATCTTCCAGTAACTTCTATTTGCGATCAACAATCTACTTCCATTGCCAAAATTCAAGCAGGTTCGTATTCTTTTATAAATCAATTATTTTTTAATCTAAAAATGTGTAATTTTAGGTTTCTTTAAATTTGTTGTTGCTCCTTTATTTATGGAATGGCATCGTTTTTTAAAAAGTCATTTATCGACACATATGATGAAATTACTAGAATCAAATAGGAAGCGTTGGGAAATTCAAGAAGCCAATGAACAAGCTGAAGAAACACATACAGAGCTGTCAGATGCAGAACCTATTCACTTTACGGACGATGAGGATGATCTTACTATTACCAAAATATCTCCAGATTCGACAAGTTCAATTGAATTTGTACGGACATCACCCAGGTAAATAGAAATTATATATATATATATATATATATATATATATATATATATATAGAGATTAAATAATTTAACTGTACTTACTTGACACAGAGATATACATTTTTTATGAAATATTAAATAAACATATGTGTTTTATTAATGCGGTTTCATACTAAAAAAACGTACAGTTTTATCAATATTTGTTAGTCACTAAATAATATAATTAGCCAATGTTATATGAACAGGGTGAGTCTGGGAGGGCTTCCCTGTTGTTTATTAGAGGTATATAAAATAATTTGTATAACAATTTTATTATTTTCAATCAACTTTTTATTACTCAAAAATAAATATTTCTATAAAGCAAGGTTTACACAATACGACAATCAACTATTCAACTATAGCCTGATAGAAATCGGTTAAACCCACTCAGTCAGATTTTAAGTGGATGTGGGAGAATATATGCATTACTCTGTACATTCGTAGTCATAATGTTATGTTATCTTAGTGTGATACAGTGCGAAAATGGGCAATCTTGCATTGTTTGTTTTGGAGTATACACACTACCCTTTCTATTCTACTTTTACGGTGCGAAGATTTGAACTTTGGCTTTTTGACGGGCTGTATTTCTTAAATAACAACATAATTTTTTTAATTATAAAAATGTACGTTTTTTGCTTTTCTCAACGATGTAACATTTTTATATCAATTATTTTAATAAAACGAGAAAAAGAAGTATCAAAAACATTATTTAGGTTTAATAAATCTAGAATCGTAACAATAACGTATTTCTAATCATTTATTGTAGCTCGAGCTGAGCGTATTTAACTGACGCGATATCTTTGCTCTTACTTTTGTATATACGCTAATGTCCAAAATAGAGCTGGGTAACATAACCCTGTTAATATCACAAAGTTGTTGTGATCCCAATCATCAGAAAGCAGAATACACATGCTTGTTATTTATTCCTATTCTAAACTTCAAATGAAGTGAAATGGTATGTGTATCCCCGCTTGCCAGCTACTTGTCTTAGCAAGTGTGCAAGGAAGCAGCTTGCGTGCAATTTTACTTGCACTGCACAGGTATTGCCAGGTGGATAGTTTTGAAAAGTGTTATTTTAACACAAGCGGCACCCATGCACCATCTAAGATAAACACAAGATAAAAATAAATTGGTTGAAAATTTGAACACCCCCAGTGTGCTATTAATTGCCAGGTGCCATTTTTGGGCATGCAAGTTACTTCTTAAATTTCATGGCATGCGTATCTTTAACTTTCTGGAAGAAATAGAAATACAGATGAATAACTACGTCTACCTCTGCTTTCTTCTGATTGTTTTATAATGAACAAATTAAATTTTACTTGTTACTTTTTTTCTAAAGGAAAAGTATAGGTCCCACCTCAAAATTTCAAAATCGAAATTTCAACGGAGATATCCATTTTGAGGCCCTCTAAGTCGATCTAGTTGTTTTTTAAATAAATGTTTGTATGTATGTATAATGTATGTATGTATGTATGTATGTATTATATTTTTCTTGCAAAATTTACCCGTAATCACTACTGTCATTGCATTACCTCGAAGCGCCAATCTGTAAACGTGATGTTAGAATTGTATGGTGTGCTCGTAACGAATGTTAAAATTGACGTGACGTCATGCTGGGAAATCGCTCGTTTCACATTTTATAATATTTTATAAATAATTATTATGTATATCATTTATTTTGTATAGTAGGTAAAACTAACGTTTATTATATTAGATCTTATTACGTATTATTCCAACAATATCCCATTATGTAATGCTCCACTAAATCTATTTTCATAAAACCGCATCCTGAATAAATACTATTAAATTATTATTTGTAACCTTGAGTAGAGGTTACAAATAAAAAGTTTATTTATTCCTAATTTAGTTGAACTTTAATAGTCAAATATTATATTATATTTAAACGTACTTATATTGACAAATCTATTTTTTTGTTTATTTTAATTTAAATTTTGAAATAGTAAATCATTAAAAACATAAAAACATTTATGAACGTTAACCTTTTGTGTATATTCTGTAACAAATTCCATTATTATAAAATACTTTTCGCTTCTGAGTGCATCTGTCGGAGCTCTTTTAGGCAATCCGTGATGCTAGTGATGTAAGCTTGGGAAAAATAGACAAAGAGGGATAGATATATCGCCGCGTAAGCACACCATAGTATACTAACACTACGTCTGTAACCTTACGATTGCTCCCACGACAGCCGTAAGTATTTACAAAAGTTCCGAGAATCTGTAGGCTACAGGAGCGCACATAATTGAACATTTTTATAGCCCGTAAAGTCTTACAAATATTACCTGTAAGTCTTCTAGGTTTGCAATCGACCCATTAGTTGGTTTATAATAATACTAAAAATGTGACATCGGAGTTTTCTTTAACTCGTGTTATCTTCTGTGACGTTAGTATAGGTTCTGGCATCTGTGATGATAATTTATAAGTCTTAATTGTTATTAAATTTGTGATGTTAGATTAGTGTTAGTTATTTATTGAACTGTTTATTAAATTTTAAAGTGTTATGTTGCGTCTCCTGGCTGTATTTGGTATTATTTTTACTTCCCCCCCATATAGGGAAAAGTATTGGATTCATATTAAAAATTCTGCTGGAGGTCCCTGAGTTAAAAAAAATGGTTATTAGAAAAATTACTCTATGAATACATGTATGAATGTATGTCTGTGGGCCAGAATGTATGTATGTGTGTCACGCATAATACAAACAGTTTTCAAGATATTGTTCCGAAATTTGGGGAATATGTTTGATTGATTAAGTTGGCTGTTGTTTGATTTACCTTCAAATTGTGATAAACAGCCTCGATGTGAACAGAATAACAAATGAATGGTAGTTGCTTAATTTCATAGTAATTTAACCTTAGAAATTGATTTAAATTAGTTTTAGATCAATATTGAAATTCATAACGTATAAAGACGCATTAGAAATGTAAAAAAAGAATTTTGTCAATTTATAAGAAAACTATTAAATTTATAACAAAATTTCATACAAACTTTGTAGATCTCTACAATCTGCATATTTTGGTTTTTGTTTCATAAAAAAATTCTAAAATGATACGAATTTATTACTTTTCTTTTTTTGGTCAAATGCGGAAAACAAAATTTTGAGATGAAAACAAAATTTACTTAATTAGTGTCAAGCCAGTGTCTAAACTCGCGAAATACGAAAATATAAATTAAAATTATATAGAATCGGAACAAGCGAAGTGTGTCGGAACAGACCGACTGGATCCTTTACTTTTATACTATCCTCCACCAACACATTTGAACATTTGACTTATTGAATTTAAAAATGTCTATTTAACGTAAAGAACAGATGGTGAAAATATATTGTTGGGGAAAAGTTTTAGTACGCATTGCGACTATAAATATACCCGTTTGTTTAAACTAATCAAAAGTTTGCATTGAATTTAAATGAAATAATCATAAGCCTATACATTTATTTGATTTGAGAGATTAATTATATTTTTTTAAAATATTGTTCCATAAAGCAACACAATGTATTTTATAAAAAAGATAAAGTAATTATTAAAATACACTAGTTGTATTTGTCAAGAAAATTGAACACCAAACGGCAATTGTTTGCGAGTCCTTGTCGTCCAGTAAGTTGGGGTGTTTACTTTCAACTATTAAAATCCTGTTTAAATTGCATACAAACATATTTTTAAACTTCTATAATATTTATAATAAAGCTATTGCAAACATTAATTGCAGATCATCCAGCAGAAGACAATCATTAGCTGTGCCAACACTGGAAGGTACAGTAGGTCTCAGAAGACATTCTGTACCAGCCCATTTAGAACCATCACTGCCAAAAGCTGCATACAGAAGAGAAAGTCTTACTTTACGACGCCAAAGCCCGGCTCTCTCAGAATCGTGCGCATCTAGTGGACTTCGCGAAGAGGACGAATTGTTGAGATTTGAATCTCATTCTTCACTTTCTTTTAGTAGTGGTACGTTTCATATTTTATTTGTTAAATTTGTCGTGTGTGTTGACATCAAATTGACAACTGGAATGCCACATTCTTTATGTTATATCTCTGCTTGATATGTATGGTTGTGCAATTACTAAATTTGTAAATATCGGATGATAATATAAGATTTTATGAAATATGCTATGGAAATGTGTATGATTTTCTATTTATTCATAACAACTCATAATAACTATGGATATGATAGATACATACTTCTAGCCAAAACACCGCCACTTTCCATATCATAGCAACAACTATGGCAATATTGTTAAACCCTATGGGTCTACCTACAGATTTGGTCTACGTCTATTGCTTTGTGTTATTACATCCTGCGGCCCTTGCGGTTCTCCGTAATCTTCGTTACAATAGAGTAAATTATTTTTTATCTTAGGTTGTGGAGCGGAGCAATTTAACTGGGACCAAAGCACTCAGCTACCTAACCCACAATCTAACCTAAAATTGCTCTATCTTACCGAACGAGGATGGTAGACTACATATTGTAATAATAATAATTTATATTTTGGAAAACACACTTTTCTAAGGCCCCTTTATGCAAGCGCTTTTTTTTGACAAAAACGCTTTGTTTTCTAAACACATTATTTTATATTATTTAGGTACAGGCGTTCGGCGATTTGATGCGTTTTTTATTGCGACACGTGACAAAAAACGTGCTGCATAAAAAGGGCTTAAAGACACAATTTCAATGGGGCAACGCTGGACGACATCCGGCATGATACTTGTTTCCTAGCTGCCCCTGATAATATACGACTTTATGTCACAAAGTTTCAATCCATGTCAGACGACACAAGCCGCATAGATCGGATTACAGTTGGATAACAACGACACCGACATTGTTTGAGATGTTTTGTTAAGAGTTTTGGCAACATTAATCAACTTGCATCATTTATATACAATACAAATAAAATTTGTCCTAATATTAAATGTTGCGGAACAGTTTATGTGATACGCAATCGAGGGCTTTTGCCAAGTCACAGTACATAATTTGCATGTAGTTTCCTTTTTCAAAGCATTTTATCTTTTTAGTAGTCAGTAGGTACATTGCTTGAGGTGTCCTTTTGGAAACGATATTAATTTTTTTTTAAATAAATTATTTTGTTCTATCTAATTTACAATTCTATTTTTTATACAGTTTGATAAATTCTTTGTTGAGTTCTTTATACTTCCTTTTTTCTTTTGCGCTATTATTTAATACTCCAAAAAAATTTGTTTTATTTTCCATTTTTTATAAATAATAAATTTTAATTAACTTAAATTTACATATTTTATATCAAAATTCAGTGGCGTTGAAGGGGTCCCCCAACTCGTGAAGTAAAATATTCAAATTTTTTGTTGAAGTATTGTCCCAAATTCCTGAATCCACCCTCGAGTATTTTTGTCCTGTTTAAATCATGCTTCCACTTTGAAACATGCACATGGGAGCGTGTGCATGTTGTTATGGCTGGTTGCCCTAATAACTAGTAGCTGGCACGATAGTTGTTGTAGGAATCGATTGTAGGTCAAAGAAACGTTATGCATATGCTGTCTTATAAGTAAGATATGTATGTTTTATATTAATTTTATGCGTATAATAATTGTATGCCACTATGACCATGTCATCTTATATTATTTATCTAATACTCAATAAGATAATAGCTAATAGTTATAGATGCCAAAATTGATACTCCGAATAAAAAAGATAGTCAGAGTGAGTGGAAATGCAAGTGGAAGTGCACCGATGAAGGAAGCCATTGTCTGCATTTGATTGTTGTCGCTTGTAGCAACTTCGAATTTGAATAATTGATTTTAAATTTTTTTACTCAATCTTTTAAAAAAGAACGTTTAGGTATAGTAACATTTTTAATCCTTTTCAATTTTTTTTTCTATATACTCGTATTTTAAACTTTTATTTATTTAAAATATAAAATAATTTAAAATAGATTGTTATTGATCATGCCAAGAAATTTTATTGATAAGTATCTTACTGACACAGTTTAACTTTTATTAAGTATATTTTTTAAGCATTTCTCTAAGCCTATTGTTCTAATGTGCAGACTACGTGGTTTTACGTTACTATTATCCATGCATTTTTCGAAGAAATATATAATAAGTTATAAATTCTGTAAATTAAGAAAGAACGAAGAATGCAAGTTTATTGCTTTCTTAACAGATATTGGAGAGAGACAAGGTCAACCTGGAGTCTAGGTATAATTTGAGGTGTAAACTGGAGCCCGTTTGGTTCAGTCGCATAGAATCAGATTGGGTTTGATCAGATTAGGTAAAGTCAGGGCAATGTTTATCTATTTAATATAAATAAATAAATTGCAGAAAAGTTTAAAGCTCATTATACTTGTATCTCCTTTTCGAAGTTACATAGACTAATACATCGCATATATAGGCAGACCACACTTTGTAGTAGCGGAAGCATTGGTAGATTGTATGTTAGAGTAGCAAAAAAAAATTATTGCCATACAAAAGTTTTATAAACTTTATACTCTGACAAATAACAAAACACAATGACAGTTTTGAATATTTATAATGAACATAATAATTAATTATGTGAACAATTTTTTTCACAGAAAATGCTATTTAATTAACTATTAGTTAACTTAAATTCATTATTTTTTAGCTGAAGATCAACTTGAAAGGCCATTAAGTGCTGAGAATTTAATACCAGAACCAAGTATAGCATCCATGACCAGTAGTGCAGCTGCCAGTAGATTAACGTTTGTGTTACAAGGCGGTTCTGGCGGCTCGGGTGGTTCTGGTACAAATGCTAAATCTTTAACGAGACAACAAACTTTTCCTCCACCACAACCATATGTTCGAATGAGATATATGTCAGCTACTGTAGAGATGTCTACTTGTGCTGAAACAGTTTTGGAAGGTTAATACTATACAATGATATTATTATTTTAACAAATTTATGTTATTTAATTTATAGATAACTATGAATACCATGGCTCACATTATAACATATCAAACGTTCCAAGCTATAATATTCCGTCTATAGCTGTTTTAAGTCCAAGTAATGGAAGACCTTCAGACATTACAGACTTATTACTAACGAAACCTTCTGTATCAAATAATAAAAGAGAACCAGAAGAAAACAAAGAAAAAAGTTCGAAAATTATAAAGTTATCTGATTCCGGACAAAGATATGAAAAGGAAAATGTTGATCCAAGGAGAATATCAATGGTTTGTTTTAATATAGTCTAAGCTGGAAACGGGTAAACCTACTTCGTTTCAATTCAACATAATTTTACTGATTCCTTTGTTAACATACTGTATTATGGTAGTGTGCAGTTTGGGTGTTTTGTATGTACAGTTGGGCTGGACATTATTGGTTGAGTTTTAATTTCATATACAATCTTAAATTGGAGATGCTATAAAAATTGCGTTCATGATTAAGTGGATGCTCCCTCTTAAATCGAAAA
>JARJEC010095757.1:0-19162 GCA_030264575.1 Tachinus sp. AB-2021 | reverse complement strand
ATGAATAACTGATTTAAATAAAATGAAAAATAAAAAATATTTAAAAATGAGTTTTGTAACAAAATGTTTGAACATTGAAAATAATAAGTTCTCCTTTAAGCCACAAACCGCAAATTCACCCAAATGGGTCACGCAGATAGAAACTATCGAAAAAACTGCCCCTTAAAAACGCCGTTTTGTGTAGCCATTTTCCTAGGAAAGTTATGAAAAAGAAGGTTCATATAAAAGATTTTCAAAATATTTTTCTGAACATTTAGAAGAAAAAAAATGGAAAATCCAACCAATAGCAGCCGAGATATAATAAATCACTCTATTTCCTAATTCACAAGGAAATTAGGGTTCAGTGTTTTTTAGAACTACGTTTTAGCAAACAAAACAAAAATGCAACCTAATATTGGTAAATATAATGCACTGTTTAAACCAGGTTTACTGGCTTATATTATAATTTAACATTTTGGGTAAATGAACAAAAGAATTGCAGTTTTTATTGTACGAGTCAAAATATTAAATTTTATTGATAAAACACGTATCATATTATATGCACATATAATATATCATATCTATGAAAAGAGTATGCATAATTTTCTACTATATACTTTAATATTGCTGTTTTGATATATAAACTGCTGCTCAAATTATGTACTTTTAGCGATGAAACTAAATTGTTGGTTGCATATATTTATTTCTCTTATGTTTTTTTTTCTTAATTTGTCAATTTTTTTTCGAAATTTTTATATTTTATCAGTTTTCATTTTAGTAACGTAAAAATACTTTATTATTACACAATAAATTTTTTAATAGTACTCCTTAATAATTTTCTTAATATAACTTATCAACCAGTATGCAACAACTGGTTGATAAGTTATATTAAATAATTTAATTCAATAATTTAATACAAATATTGTGGAATAATTGCATGTATATACTTAAAAAACCTCTTTGCACAATTGTATTCCATTCTGTATATTTTTAGTTTAATTTTATTTTTTAATAATTTAAATGAACACGATGACCACATAATGATAATGTTATGATTCTATGATTCATGATTTACATAAAACATCTGTTTCTATGAAACCTGTTTATTATTTTTAAAATTATTTTACAAGCAGTCAAAATTTAAATTGAAGGATACAATTTAGTTTATAGTTGTCTAAGCTGCAAGGAACGTTAATTCATTCGAGGAAGATGATTATAGGCCGAGGTGGAACCGAGCTATAATTTCTTCAGAGGACGATGTTTATGTACGTACGACGTACCGAGTAAAACTATGCCAAAACTATTCTAATATCAATAATTTTATTTTTATATTAACATAAGTGACAGCTTAAACTGACGTTTCTAAAGCAAAGATCGTACGATTTTTGTCAATTATCGGAATTCCTACAATTTTGATTATTTTCATATAATAAAGTTATCTGCTTAATTACAAATAAGAAACAAATAATATATTCAACAGCACATGCAAGGTAACTTATTTGATTGGCTCTGGAACCATATCATCATTTAAAATGACATTGTATTATATTTCTAGGAACGTAAGTAAATTACTTACATTTCATTGTTAAGGTAAATTTGATAAACAACCTTTATGCACAACTTACCATGTAAGTTACTATGAACGTAAGATCTACTTAAGTTGTTGATAGCGGAAAAGAGGTAATACAAATAAAAAAGTGTAAGTGCTGGGAAGAATTTGGGAATATACTAGAAAAACTTCAAAGACAATATTTTATAGAACACTGAAGAACTCAGGGAAGAAAACCAACTATAGTTGAAACAAGTACTTGACAAAGAAGAAAAATAATAAAAGACAATATGAAGATAATAGATAGATGGTAAGAACATTTCGCGGAATTACTGGAATCAAAAAGTACAGATGAAGAAGAAGAAAAAGAAAAAGGCACTTGCAATAACATCAGAGACAATAGAGAAACAATGGACATCACAAAAGAAGAAATGATAACAGCAATAAGAAAGCTTAAAAATGGAAAAGCGCAAGGACATGAAATGATAAAACCGGAACAATTAAAATTTATGGGAGAAATAGGAGAAAATATACTACTTGAAATATTAAACAGGATATGGATGAAAGGAAAAACACCATCAGATTTTAATAAAGTAGTAATTTTTCCAGTTTATAAAAAATGAGATACTAGAAACTGCAGTAATTACAGAAGAATTTCTCTGCTGCGCTCAACAGCAAAAGTCTACGAAGCTATAGTAGAAAACCAACTAAGATTGGCAATAGAAACATCATTGGAAACAGGTCAAAGTGGGTTCAGAAAAGGACATTCTACACAGCACCACATATTTACAATCAAAAAGCTAATTGAAGAAACACTGAGTCAAGATGGCAAACTCTTTATAACCTTTATAGATTTAGAAAAAGCATTTGACAGAGTCCTCCGTAAACAGCTATGGAAAATATTGCAAAAAAAGGTACAAACAAAGAACTTCTCAGATTAATAAAAAGTGTATACGTAAACACAACTAACTACATAAGAACTGGAAACGAGAAGTCAAAAGAATTTACGACAATACAACGGTCGAGACAAAGAGGAGCTCTGAATCCGCTATTATTCATAATTTGCCTTGACAATATTCTAAAGAATATTAAGAACAAGAAGAAGCAGATGGAAATTAGAAACCACAAACTATCAAAAACAACAATAGCCGAGTGTGCATTTGCGGACGATATTGCACTAATAGCAAAAAACGAAATAGTTATACTGCATTAACTTAAACCTATGGAATGAAGAATTACAAAAACACAATATAAACATAAATACAGGGAAAACAAAAACCTTGTTCATTGCAAAAGAAAATATAAAGACAGTCATAAAACTAAATGGAGATGTAATAGAACAAGTAGAAACATTTACATATCTAGGAACAGCCATAAACAATAAAGGAAATATGGAACATAAAATTAACAGAAGAATACAGGCTGCCAATAGAAGCTACAAGTAGAAAGCATACATGAAACAATCGACAAAAAACAATTAGCATGGTATGGACACATAGAGCGAATGCCAGGAGAAAGACCATTAAAGCACATGGAATGCAAGGATGGAGATAGAAAAAAAAAAGAAAAAAAGTGGAAAACCAAGAAACGAGTTTAACTGACTAGAAGCAAGAAGAAAAGCGAAAAATATAGAAGAATGGAAAAAGCAAATAAACAAGATAAAATAAAAACAACACGGAAAAGAAAAATTTCGACACCCGCTGGGTACCAGAGATGAAAAAAGATAATAATAATAATAACAATTAAAAATTAATATTTATTTCAAATAGTCCAGAATATTAAAGGTCTTCGTCAGTAAACACGTAACTAAAAAAATAAAAGCAATAACAAGCAAATGTAACAGTTGTTTTGCTCTTCTGTGCATCTATGTAATTTCCGTATCAAATTAAAATAAAATAAATTTATGGCCGTGTTATTACTACTAATGTTAGTAATAACACAGCTACACACAAAAATGCTGTTTTTATTTGGAGGTCAGACTATGTTTATTAGATTTTTTAGGAGTCACTGAATCTGAATACGGGGTCGATTCAACCACACCACACAGGTTTTGCCAATACTCTTAACTAAAACTGTTAAGTAGCAGTCAATATTTTAAATCCTTTAAAGAAAACTGTCCACCAACAACAACCTTATAACATTATATATTCAATTGCAAACTTGCTAATCCCGTAACACATAACCGATAGTGGGTGTTGTAGGCAATATGTTTCTAGCCATGTTGTTTTACCAAACCCATTAACATTCGCTGCATACCTAAACGTTCTGTAGAACATCTTATAATCTTTTTGATTACATTCCTATGAACCAAAAACAACAAATATGGTTTTAGAAAAAAATCAAATATTTTTCAGACTAAAATGTCGTAACTGCTTGAAATTGGAAGAAGGGCACTTTGAACATTTTATGTAACTTCGTTTTATTGATTTTTCTAAAAGCTTCTTTTGTTTGTTTGTACATAGCATAATAAATATTTAAAAAAAGAATAAACTTTTATCTACAAAACCGTTACTTTAAAGACCCATGTTTATCAAGACATTTTGTTTATTTTGCTTTATACTGCTACCTTTTTAAATATTTTGTTTTATCACCCATTATAAAAGAGAAAAACATACCTATAAATACATATAGATTGCATAAAAATTACGCTGATATGCAAATGTGTTAAGCAATTTAGTCGGCTGTCATACTAAAATTGAAAAATTCTAAACTCTTATAGGGCATTCGGTTACTACACACTTCTATGTTACTTAAAAACAGTGATAACCTGTTTTGCGTAATGGAATGTACAAGAGCTATCAACGTTTTCCAAAATTTATTATAGGTCCACTGGTTTTTATATAATTCTATTTCCTATTGAAGTAGGGATGCGGTACGTCTGCCACATGTGCGCATCTCCTTTGAACAAGTAAAAATTGAGCATTTAAAAATTTTCATTATCCTTTTAGTACTAAATTTTAAAGCTGCGTGGGAAATGAAGACTTCAGATGACGTAGATAATACTTGTTTTTACAGGTCTGTCAAATTCAATATTACACACATAAAGCAACTATTTTATTGATTTTTCCCATAGTTGTTCATGATGTTTTGAAACTTGATTATATGCGTAAAATATTTGAATTGGAAATGTTTTATAATAAATATTTACAAAAAACAATTATTTTTTATTTGTTCCACCTGTAAAAAATATTTAGGAAACTTTTTTTAGGTTTTTATATATTACCACAAGTGCATATTTGGTAGCAAATTAATCATGGGCGGTAATTGGTCCAATCCAAAATATGCAACTTCTGTGCTCCTGATAAATAATAGAAACATATGCGACTTCTCTTCCATCTTAATTGTTTTCGTTGCTTAATACCTTTTTGATTATTTTTATTCGGAATAGTTGGCAAACCTTAAAAAATGCGCTTCAGTCACGCATTATTTTCATTCTTCAATAATTTTTAGAGATTTTTATTTGCAACGCTTACGGTCAACACAATTATTTCAAATATTAACATTAAGTGCGTAAAATAATCAAACAAAGTTTTTTTTTATTAACAGGTAAAATAATCTCGTCAATTCAATACTCGTGCTTGAATAAATCGCCTTCTGTAACTTTCTTAACAATAATTTAAATAATATTAACAGCTTTCTTGACAATAATTACCAATTTATTGTTAAAAATTAATTAAGAATGTTGATATACCAAAATAAAGAAAACTCACAAAATAAAACCGTAATTATTATGCTACTATTAAAAGTCTATATTATTTGAAACGAGCTCCGGGACCCAATAAATATGATTAATATTTTCTTTCTTGCATATACACATAAGATTACTCTTGCCATTTCAAATAGGAATATCTACAACTACGAGTATTAAATTTATTCAAGGTGAGCAAGCATGGTTTGCCAAATATGGTTTAGATCTTTTTGTACATTTTTTAGCAAGAAAAACCGCAATATAAAAATATGGCACAATAAAATGTAAATTAAATATAAATTTTTAATTTTGTTAAAGTTGTATTGATTATAAGTGTATAATTATTTTTTAAAATAATCTATTTTATAAAACTATAAGTAAATCATCAAAAAATACTTAAAACCATGTCCTTAGTTTTAATATTCATAAAGCAAATTTCATTTTTAAGTAATACTTTATGTCTGAATTAGTTTTTAAATAAATATTGTTTTAGTTTTATCTGACATTTAATTAAATTTATCATTATAAATAAATTAAAAAATAATATAAAATTATTTATTAATAGTATTTACAATATTAGCCAGTTAAATTAGTTTTTACTAGCAATATAAAACATGACTAGCGAGGCGGCAAGTTGGCTATCATCTTTTTGAGTTAGGTAAACCGTTCAGTTCTTCTTTATTATTATTATTGTTAATTTCCTTATGTTATTTACTAATTGTAAATAAAATGGTAGCGAAAGCGTTAAATACATTTAACACCGTTGCAACAAAATAACACCAAGAAACTTTATGTGGTTTCTATAGTTTTAATAAACGTCGTTTACAAGTGGCAAACATATAAAAATTACAATTCACTATTAAAATACTTATTGCAAATATGTTTTTTATAAAACTAATTTGTATATTAGATAGATTTGAAAGAATACGTTATAAATTCTGACATATTACTACTAATTACATAAAATAATTCTTATATCATAATTACGTTTCGCTTCATTAACTCGATCAAATTCAGTTAGTGATAATGTTATAACTTGGACATGTGGAGCATTAGTGAAAATATTAAATTGTAATAAGCACATTAGAATATTAGTCATAAGTAATTATAGAAATTTAACCGAGTGATTGTGTAAGTTACATTTTCATTACGTTTATAAAAGTGAAATTTGAATCTTTATTACAATAAAATTGCATATCTTACCTTCACATGAAAATTGCATATCAAGTATTCTAATATGCAATTGCAATTTATAAATAATTGAATTCCATACATATTTCTAAATTTAAATGATGAAATGAAATATGAATTAAAAAAAAAATACCGTTAATAATTATTAAAATAGTGTTCTGTATTTCTTTAGTTTATAACGATTATTATACAAAAATCTCTGAATTCATGTGTCAATTTAGTCATTATTTTAATAGTTGTGGAAATTTAATAACATTATTTTCTAGGCGCATTTTAGGACATTTTTTGAACAAAGTAGTTATAATTTAAAATTTCTAAAATAAGTATTGTACATAATTAAATAGTGTTTTCATTATTCAGTTCAAAATTTCGATTAGCACATTCACGACCTACATTAATTATATTTCTTTTATTCAAGTTTTAAGTAGACACATAATAATTATTTTAATATTATATAATTTGATTAATACTATTCATTAATTAAGTATTTTATAATTATTGATATAACATGGTTGTTGAGTTGAGTCTGTGTATTAAATCTATGTAACTAAGTTAATAGTAGAAGATATTACTCATAAACGAGTAGGCTTAATTGAACAATTAAGTTTTTGAAATGATAGAAAATTACCGAGAACGTTCAACCATTTATATTACTGATATTAAAATTTCACCTGTGGCAGTTCTACTATTTTATATTTTTTACTTTCTTACAAATATTACTTTCATTGATAATTTATTTCTCATATATTGTATTTTATTCAAATTGATAATTGTAGGAAGAATATAATGTATAGCTTCAACAGAAAATTAGTTGGTTTGAGAATGAGAACTAGACGTTTTCAATACAAACTACCGCAATAGATTTGGTTGTAATTATTTAAAAATAATCAAGGTTGAAATCTAGTATAGTAGAGAATTTTAGATTTTATTTGATCATAACATTAAATAGAAATGAGAATATATTTAAAAATTTTAAATAATGCAATTTTGTCATTCGATATTTAAAAAAAAAGTTATATTGATTATTAAAATTAATTATCATCTACATAATATGATAGAAAATAATTTTTATTATAGATAAGAATTTATATATAGAAAAGATTGATTGAATGTAAAAAATAAATATAACTGAATTCTACAATATAGAAAGAAACAATACGACTTGATTAATTAAATTTAATAATATATATTAGCAATAAGTTATATTATTTAAATATTATACCAAAATTATTAATAACTTAACTGCTCACAAGTGTTTGAGCTTGGACTATTTATTTTGAAATGGAAGCGTGTCGATACTTGCTACTTTTTAAAAAATTGACAAAATTTTACTGTCCAGACAAATTTATTTATTGACCTACTTGCTACTTGGCTTAACACTAGGTGTTGTAAGTAGTCACTTTAAACAATATTTAAAAATTGTGTAACATCAAATTTAGTCATTTACACGTTAATTTATTGAAACACTAACTACTTGACTGAACAACTGGTATAGCCTGGATTGGCCTTAACGGTTAATACATTTTTATCTACCATCATTCCATAATATAGTCATTATTGATGTAAAAACTTGATTCTAAATTGTAATTTTATCCATCAATAAATTAAACAGATTTTTTATTTTTTCCCTGAATAAAATTGACATTATTTTTTATTTATCCCGACTTGAACCATAAATATTAGATTTTTTACACCATTGTCAACAGTCGGAAACTACAGCAATATAAACAAACACAACAAAATCAGTAAAAAAAACGTTCAAAGTGAATTAATTAAGGCTGTTCATTGTCACGTGGCTTATTTGAACTTAAATTTGAATTTACGGTAGTGGGTTGGGACGTAGAAGCAAATTACTATATATCCACATTGTCGCTATTTTACAAAATTTAATTTGTAGTTGTGTTTGTTATTGCTTGCTTATTTGTTAAAATAGACAAACATGTATTTTTCAACTATTTTTCAAAAATTTATTACTCACTTCCGCCATATACCAATTTTGCTTGTTTTAAAATTTGTATACAAAATTAAATAATCAGTAATTTTCTTTTTTTGATACTACAGAGGCAACGCAAAATAAAAATATAAAATGAATTTATAAAATAGTTTTTTTTTTCAGAAATACTTTGTATGTATTATGTATTTTTTCTTTTTTAGTTATGAAGCCATATAAAACGCCCTTAAAAATTTAAAGATATTGAACTGAAAATTTGTCGCCTACAGCAAACTCCATTTTCGGAAAAAAAACTTTTTTTTAGTTATTTTAACTATACAGGTTGTTAAATTATTCGTTCATTGGTAACTTTGTTATTATCGAAGCTACAACATCGATTAAATTAGCAAAGTAATAGTGTTTTTATTGCAAATTTTAAAAGTGAAAATAGAAAAACTATAGTATAACTAGTTGAAGACGGGACACCCTATATACATATGTATGTCAACATACTTTGAAAACAGAAAAAAATCTGAACAAAAATTATTAATCCATTACCATCTTAAATTTATAAATAAACAAGCCACTCTCTAACTTTAACTAACTTTAGAAATAATATTTAAATAGGTTATATTTTTTTACATTATTGATTATGAAAGTTTTATTTCATAACTCATAAGATTTATTTATTAAAACCATATAGTTTTATTAATGATAATTGTGTGTCTGTCAGTCTTTGTTCTAAATTTATATAATATTTTCAATTTTTTCCATAATTTCCATCGGTAAGTTGAGTTTTATTTTTTTTATTACAAAATTTGACAAAAATTGCATTGAAGCTTAGTTTGTATGTATATAGGAATGCAACATTTTTTTTAATTCCTTTTATTAAAAAAACAATGTTTTTAATGTGCGTCAAGACTGAAAACATTAAAATGATGTAAAAATGTAGAAATGTTGCTCGGATTTTTGTAATCTCGGTTTTCCGCTTAAAATTGAGCAAGGAAAACAATGGGAACGTTAATGAAATTCTTAAAAAAATTCTTCAAAAAAAACGAAAAAACGGTGTATTAAACAAAAAATGTTGAACCCTTGAGAACGTTGGCTCGTTTATGAAATTTGTTTTTGTCTACGCGGACATTGTAACGGAGAAAGAATAAAAATTGAAAACTAACAATAAAAATAAGTAAGTGTGCTAAAAAAAATATTATTAAAATTAATTAAATGAACATGTAAAATTCGATTTGTTTATATTGATGTCAATTCTACTTAGCAATTTTATATCTTCTTTCTCTTTTGTGACAAAGTTTAAATTCATATGCACTTGACGCAAAAACACAGAATATTTAAAATCCATGTTCGAGTGGAATTGATATAGATTCACCTTTAAAAAAATCGCACCCATAAAAGTTTTATTTTAAAAAAATCCGGATTGAACCAAAAATAGAACACCAGGAGCGGAAAAACCGTAAAAATTGCAACGCAAAATTTGAAAAACGGATAAAATTGGTACTTTGTGAACCTGATCCGACACTTTTTATCAATTTTTTAATTTCAATTTCGACATAACTTCGGTTTCCGACTAATTCGTGTACGAGAACCGCAAAAACAAAAACAAAAAATTGAAACAATGCTGTATTTGTTTTTCGTAATTTAAAAATATAACATTTTTGTCTAGTTTTTGTGATTGTTTTGAAAAATCTGTTAATAATTTTTCAAAAAACCCGCTACTGCTGGACGACGTTTGCGTCGTTCTTTTTTCGATCGCTTTAAAGCTGTAAGCCATTGATTCAAAACAAAAAGAACCATCAGCGTCGGTACAAAGGTGGTTTTGTCCAATATTGGTCAAGCAAATGTTGTTTTTGGAATTTTTGAAAAACCATCGCAGAGCTAATATTAATCTAATTAAAAAATCATTTGTGAAGAAAAACGTTGCTTTTTGTCGGAGAAGAGGTGTTCAATTTTTAATTATTTTTTCCTATGTTTAAACCGATGTAAAAATCCTCTTCGCGCAAAAAAATTTTAAAATGTTTCCAACGTCTAAAGTTTCAATTTGTCCTTTTTTGAATATTAGTTATATTCTTCAAGACCCATCTGAATTTATTGGAACTGGTGTTTAGTTTGGCACGCAACATGTCGGAAATTTTTAAACCGTCGCGTAAAGGCAAAGCTTTTCTAAAGAAAAATTTTGGACAAAAATACAAAAATTCGGAAATTGCAACCATTGACCCAAATCTTTAACGTTTATTTTGAAGTTATTGTGAAAAAGTTGTTTCTCTAATGGCTTATTTAACCGCCCAAAATTGAGCAAGTTATTAGCTGTGGTAGACAAATATTCTATGATGAATTCAAACAATTATAAAATTCGCAGCAAACCAATCGTTAAAAACAACGTATTTCAGTAGTACAAACGTTTTAAAATTAGTTCGTAAAAATGGTTTGGTAAATGACTATTAAGACTTAAGATCTTTGACTTTTAACGCTCTTAAATCGAAATCTATCATGACCGAATCGAACTACCACTAAGAAAATGTCGGTAATATAATTGAGGTGCGCAATTTTATTGCCGACATATTTTCATTTTTTCTTCGTATTTTATAGACGAGCAAATCAAAAGTGTTCGAGTTTTCGTCATAAATGGGATTTCACTTAAAGCTGAACCTCGCATTTTCTAAAATACTAGACAAAAATCGTTTTAACTCGACGAATAAAAATTTAAAAAATGTTGGGAAATAGCCGCTTTCAAATTGCTTAAAAATTACTCCAATTGCAAACAGTTATATATAGAGTATATAGTGTCAAAATATTTTTGGTAATAAACTTTTAAATATAAATAAATATTAAAAAAAACAAAGAAAAAATATTATATAATTTTTAAATTTTAATTGTATATTGTATATAATCAATAAAAAGACGTTCTTATTACTTTTAACATTTTTCCACCTTTATGCATTTAAAATTGATTTTTAAATCATATTTGCAATATTTTGAAAGAATCATAATTCATATAATGTATTGCCATAAAATTAAATATAAACAAACTACTTTTCTTTTCTTCTATGTATTACAAAACTAACAAAGAATATCCAAGCGTGAAAGATTCTATATAAGCTGTAATTTTTATTCAATTTACAACTTTCATTTCACAATTGTTAACACAACATCGCAAAATGTAAAATAAATACTACCAATAATTCAAAATCAGTAACATGTCTTGATTTTTTTCTTAAATAGTTGTTGAAATGCAATTTATAAACAAATAATTACCTATAAGAATATTTTAAAATGTGTATTCATAAATGTTTACTAGTTCCAACATTATTTGTTGTGTATGTTTCAAAACTTATAATTAAAAACAACAATAGAAAGTTGTAAACAAATTTCATTTGTATATGCTAATTAATAAATAATCTTTAATCGTTATTAAAAATTAATGGTTGTTAACATTATTGTTATAATATATACGCAATTTAATATAGTGAAATAATGTAAGGAAATTATACAAAACTGCAAAAATGATCGACTAATTGTAAAGTGAAAATATATAAAATAGTATGATTACTCTTTAAATTTTTAATGAATCAAATGAGTTATAGTAGAAAATCTATAAAGATTTCATTAATATTAAAGTAATTCGTTATTGGTTAAGCAGATGGCAAATGGGAATTAATTGAACTTTCTTGCTTGCATTACTTATTGTCCTGCCAAACTGCCAATTAAACAACGAATACTATTACTACAAAACAAATATCTAAACATTTTGCGAATAGCATGGATGTATTGGATTATTTTCCTATAAGAAAATCTTAACATTTTGCATTAACATTTTTTGTGATTTATCAATGAAAGTTATAATGGTATATTAAAGTGGAATATCATCGATATAATAATGATAATCTATAAATTTTTAACCCACATCTTTTTATATAGGTAATCAGAAAGTTAAATTTATTTCAGTTTAATATGTTTCAAATGTATTGTACCATATGCCTTTTATATTAAATGCATGTATTTTTATAATAGAAAGTCATCTTTAATAAATTATGTTCTAAGCTGCACATTATTTTATGATATGATTCAACTAATAGTGAAATGTTTAGGTGCGATAAAAATTGTAAAGACTTCAACCTTAATTTTGTTATAATCTTTTAATATATCAGATGTTGATTATACTCTTTACATTTAGTCGTTAAGCTGATACCATAAAATAAAATTGATGGTGGTTTAGATTAGTATAATTTGTGTATAATTACAATAAATTATAATAAAAAAATACTGTATCTATAGCAGCAATTTTTGTATATCTATACACAGTGTGTTATTCTCATTGAGAATATCGTGATAAAAAACAAACAACTCACGAAACACGCAATTTTTATTTTGGCGGGTGCGTCTTTTTTACATACTGGCACATAAGTTGACAATTAGCCTCTCTCCAATAAGCACCTTAAAAAAATATATGACATGACCTATTTTGTGACACCTCATTTGAAAGGTTTTTATGTCAATTCAGCTATTTTTTTAAAGATATTCAGAATTTTTTGACATGTTTAAGAATTTTTAAATAACAAAAGTATTTCAAGCTACATTTTTTTAATTGCACAGCTGAATTACCGACATAAAGACCTTTAAAATAAGGTCATTCTTTTTAAAAAAATTAAAAAATGCATGTTAACGGAGAGTGAGAAACTGACACACATGTTAATAGTATGTCAAAAGTAATCCCTCACAAAATAATATTGACGCATAATATTCAGCAGTCTTCTATTTTGCCACGATTTTCAGGAATATCAAAGATTGAAAAAAATACTCCGTACATTTCTACTAAACGAGGTCTGCATAAATAGGTATTTAATAAGTATGAGATTATATCAAAACGTATACAGTTTATTAAATAAGGCATAACATTCCATTTTCTTCTATTTTAAATTCTACTAATTAAACTAAGTGCACTATTTCAACAAACTGTACAAGATTTGATATAAGAAATTGCATTGTGTCATATGGACACAAATGTACTTGTGTGATATAATCATAATCAGGTATACTCAGTAAAAATATCGTCAAGATTTATTGATTGTTTACATCCTTATATCAGTGATATATGGCATATATTTAATATAGATCTTTTTAAGATACCATATATATATATATATATATATATATATATATATATATATTTATGCAGGCTCAGCGTGATAAAGTTTATTCAAAATTTAAAATTAAAAGAACGACTGAACAACGACACTGGGAATACTATAAACAATTACGTAACTTTACCATTTCAGCAATACGGAGAAAGAGAAAGAAAACTGATATAGAATATTCATTAAATAAAAATCCTAATAATATGTTTAATGTTCTAAGACAAGCAAACATTCTATCAACAAAATCAACTAATATTCCTCAAATAGTCTCAAAACTGCTAACAAAATTAATATTTTTTTTGTAAATTTTATTCCTAATAATAATAAAAGTGCTAATAATAGCTTATTGGATTATTATAATACAAATAAATTTACAGATAATACGATCTCCTTTACTCTTATCTTATTGGTAATATAGATATAACTAATATTATTCATATTATTGCATTAAGCGGGAGGGTTGAACGGAATAAGCATCAATATCATTAAATTGGCTATTGCATATATTAAACCTTTTATAACACATATAGTAAATAAATGTTTATTGAAGAGGGTTTATCCAACTGCTTGGAAGCACTCTTTTGTCATTCTACTGCAAAAAAATAATCCTATAAAAATTAACCATCTGCGTCTTATAAACATATTACCGGCTTTATAAAAAATTATAGAAAAAGTAGTAGTACCCAAAACACAATCTGGATTTAGACAAAGTTTTAGCTATGAAACTGCATTAACCACCAACATAGATGACATTGTAAGCGAAATAGAATATCAAATTAACGATTTTAGTTTTATTAGATTTTAGCAAGACATTTAATACATGCACTAAATCTTCCAATCCTAATGTGTCAATACTAAAATACATTGGTTTATCTAAAAATGCAAATGCATTTTATTTATTTAACCGCACCCAAATAGTTAAAATTGATAACAAGTTCTGGAAATCGGGGTTCCACAACATAACTGCAACATAATTATTAATATTCTTAACTCAATTAGTCTACTTTTTGAGCAGCACAACCTATTAATTAATAATTCTAAAACTTAACTAATATTAGATTGTCCAAAAGCACAAAAAACGCAATTTTTTCAGCTTAATAATCAAATAATACCTTATAAAGATCACGCAAAAATCTTGGAATAGAATTGTATTGTATCATTTCAATTATTGCAATAGTTTATTTGTCCTCTTTTTAAATTCAATTTTACTTAACAAAATTCGTGCCTAAGCTTAATATTTGGTATAAGTAAATTTGAAAGAATATCGTACACATTACAAGGTCAGTTGTTTGAAATGAAAGAACTAAAGTAAATAATAGAATATAAATATTACGTCAAATAATTCGTATACAATGCAATAAAATAAATTATGACCAAAGCCACGTAGTATTGTGTGACGGCAAGAGTATTTGTGCAGTCTTGTGTGTTGGTGTGTGTACTTAACTTAACTTAACGTGCCTATGAAAGTTGTTTTTGCGCAACGATAGAAAAAGACGCATAACACGAGAGAGGTCAAAAGTATGATAAGAAACAAAACAAGCGTTTTATCTCTGAACATACTGTGGCCCTCTCTCGTGTAGTCATTTTTCATTGTTGCGCGACAACGCCTTCCGCAGGCCACGCTAAGTTGGTTGTGCTATAAATTGATTTACAAATATTTAAATATTTTTCAATATAACAAGGAGAAAATTGACCGACACATAGATTTGGTATACCAAATTAGTCATTTGCGAAATAGGATAGTGACCGAGCCTATTTCATTTCCATCACTATTGATGAGTATATTTTGACATTTTTATATAAGTTCTGCCGCTACAAATAATATAAAGTTAATTTTATTTAACGATTTAGATGCAGAAATGTATTCTCTAAAACTTTTATTTGCTGCATTTTTGTCTGAAATAATTAGTTGAACAAGAAATTACGAAAGAAACATTTCGCATGTAAAATGCTTATGATACGTTCGGTCACCACCAAGTATAATAATATTTTGGGAAATGCTAAAACATACACTAATATATGCAACTGAACAGTATATAAGGACATCCAACAAAATTTGTATACAGTAACACACGCAATTAGGATTTTGTTAAGAATATGCATTAAACTTATATTTTTTTCTTTTATTAGAAGAATCGGAAAACTAAACGTTTCAGCTAAAATATAAAATTGCAATGATTATCTCACTCTCATTTAAATTCAAGTTTTTGATTGGCCTAGACAGGTATATACAGGCAAATTGATAAATGACAATTAATATAATTATTGTTTGTGTTTTGTTGTAGTAATAATGATAAGTTTTCACAAAAGCGATAAAACAAGAAAAACAAACAAAAAACACCGGGGTGCTTTGTAAATCACAAGCAGTTTTGTAAACATTTTTATTAGCAAACGGTGATTTTATTAAACAAAATACCCACTTTCCCACCTGGAATTGGTACATCAAAGAAAAACAAGTCTGTTTGTTTTTATGTCCGTTTGATAGAAACACATAATGTTCATTTGTTTTGTTTATATGACGCATTGGTTTCTGCGTTTATACTTATACAACTATAACTACTATGGGTTTTCCAATTGGCTCAGTGGTTAGTTAGTCAGGTTAGTATATTAACTGCTGTTCAAAGTGGTCCCAGGTTCAAATCCGTACAGTTTTTACTTGAAGGGTCGACTTTTGTAGGTAAGTAATAAGTATTGATGCACATTTTCTTTTGGATAGGAAAAATACAGCATTCCCCGTGTTAACACATTAAGAAACAAAGTAACTCAGGTTGAAATTCCAGAATTAGCGACAAAATTTCCAGATGTTTACAACCCCTGGCGTCGGTGATTAGCCTCAAAAGAGGACAGAAATAGCTCAACGTTAAATAATGCATTAAAAAAACTGCCAAGAATATGATTTTTATCAATATTATTGATCTCAATTTTTAATTTAACCTAACATCGTAAACGTCATTGATTAAAAATAATGCATAACTAATTAAAAAATAATCATCATTGGTGGAAAACATGGCACTAAACAAAATGGAAAAAAGAAAGCAAACACTAGCAATAAAAAGAGTTTACTGAATTGGTTTTCTAAGCAATGGCTTCAGTAGAAACCCGGCATAAAGTAAAATAACCCATTTGAAAATCCTGATATATTTTATAAAAAATGTTAGCCTGACAAATCAATTACCAATTGATTTACTCAATAGGGTCATTCAAATTGGTACGTCATGTTAGGTTAGGTTAGGCACATCAAAATATCAGATGATTTAAAGTGTTTTAATTGGTTAGATTAGAATAGGTTGCACCGCCTGCAAGGCAATTTAAAAAAAAAATCTGAGAACACACAGAAATTAAAACTAATACCTTTAATTTTATTATAATATAATCATCTAAAAATTAAATTTCAACGTCTGCGTCATACGTTTTCATATTTTTTATGCACAGCCATTCTGGAAATGCACGCGTCCCCAGTTCAACTCTTCCTCATTCGTCACTAACGGGGATAAAGTTAGTGACGAATGAGGAAGAGCTCCCCTAAAATTGGTTTACGATTTATTTTTCCGCTTTTTCGGACTCACACTTCAATATAAAAGTTTTCACTTCAAAATATAATATACTTGATTTGAACATAACATACCAGAAACAAAATAGACATAAATATTAGAAATAATATCCACAGTATTTAAAGTTTGTGAATTTTATTTATGCCTTTTTAAGATAAAGTTTAAATTTACAAGTATGTAAGTTGAAAATAGAAGTGGTATATACATTTGTTTTATATAATGTTATCAGTGCGTTTAATAATGATATTTGAATTTAGGGCGTTTTTTATTATCTCACACCAGTGGATTATTTTTCAATCATAAACATAAGCATCCATCCGTCTTTATCCCATATACTAGGAGTTGTCATTATGCTGCAATTACAAACATTTTTGTAAGCGGAAAATACAAACTCCTATCAATTATTATTGAACCCACTATATAAACAAGTACTTTAATATAATATAAACTTTAAGAAAGGTTCCATAAATACATGACACAAAAACTAACAAATTTATCATTTTTAACTTGTGAAAATACGTCATACAGAGACAAGAACTAATTACTCTGTATATAGACATATACCAAAGAAACTTATTACAACTAGTACTACTAGTAGTGTAACACTGAATGTTAAAAAGTTTTAAAAACATATTTTTTAAATAATTAAAAAATTAAAATAAAAAATAAACAAATTATTAAAAAACTAGTAAATTGAAACTTATATAGAATTAAATAACGCAATACAATAGCAAACAAACAATTATGTATACAGGATACAATGTGCCTATATGTATATTAAATGGAATTCGAAGTAATATCACAACTCAGAATTGCAAAAAGAGTTAAGTATATAAATAAAAAGTATAAAATCATCCATAGACGCGTTTCGAAATTTATTTCTCATCAGTATAGGTTTATTTTAACTAATAATTGTAACGGTAAAATATAAAATAATAACTTACATAGTCCACACAGTTCACTAACATAATTTGAAATTTGACCAAAAGAGTGTCGACTATTTATACAGGCTGTATGCTTAATTAACAATGAAGGGATCAACAAATTATTAAAAAAAACACAAGAAAAGCCGGTTGTGGCTACTTTTTTATATAACTTTAGTAACATATTAATATAAATCAAATATTATCATATTTTAGCACATTTTCACTCTTTAATATTACTTTAACACCTTTTTTCATTAATAATAAAATAATTATTAAACCATTTCATAGATTAATTATTTATTTTAAAGATAAAATGAATTCATTTATTTGAAAAAATGAATACATATTTATTGTGGTCTCACATCCATACAACCAACATTGACAACATTTTTATTTTTTCTCAGAAACGAGCTTTCAAAAAGTATTAAATTTGACCCTAAATATTTGTAAGCATCTGGTCAATAGTAATGTGAATTCCGCACCATATTCGCGTATGAACACTCTTCACTTTTTAATTTTAATTGCACAAATTATGCCACATACGGTTTTTTTCAAAGAAGTTGGTAAGTGGTTTGGTCGGCATCACAAAACTAAAGAACGCATGGTGTACTAAAACTTGACCTTCCTTCCCTCGCCTCAATTTATGCAAAGCGTATAATTTTTAATTTTAATAAAAATAGATCAAGTTATCAATTATTGAATGTTAAACTTAATTTATATGTCAAATATGAGTGTAAACAAATTGTTGCCAACATAGTATTCGATATCGACTCATTCACTAAATATTTGCAAAATTTTAATACATATTTTAAAATAAATACCAAATTTGTATCCTCAATTGAGTCTATTGCATTCTTTAATTCAAATTAATACTAAATAATTTTAAAAATTAAAAAAAAATAAATAAATAAAACCAGTTTTTGTTTGTATTAGATAAAATATGCCCTTTTTTTGACATACTGCGTCAGAACGAGAGGTTGATACATCGTACGCATATCTTTTTTAACATTAAAATTTGTTATTTTTTGTTAGATATTCTGTGCTTTTACTAATATATATATATATTAGTAAAAGTATATATATATATATATATATATATATATATATATATATATATATATATTTGTATATACACAGATTATCAAACAAAAAATTTTAAAAAATAATGTTAAAAAAGATATGAATACGATGTAAAAACCTC
>JARJEC010095753.1:0-13073 GCA_030264575.1 Tachinus sp. AB-2021 | reverse complement strand
ATATATATATATTGTATTCAAAACAAAAAACTTAAATTTTATAAAAAATGGTTCTGAGAAACTGCCTTTAATTTTTCAAATGTAGATTGTTATTTTTTATAAAAACCTTAATTGCTTTCTCGCTCTGTTTTTCTGTTTCTGCTGGCGTTTAACCCAGATATATAGTATATTGAGTTAAACGTTCTATAGATCAAATTTATGGAAAAATAAATTAAAATGCTTATTAATGCGATTTTGGTATTTTGAATAATAGTAAAAAATTTTACTGTATTCATGCACACAATATTTCTGTTGCCGCTTAACTCAGATATAGGTAAAAAAACGTTTTATTAAAAGCACATTACATTAACAAAACGATTTATTTTGTTACCAATATCAGATATTTGGAATTGTAGAAAATGTTACTATATACTTGCACCAAATATTTCTGATAGTGTTAAAATTTTACTTTTATAAATTTCATTTTAAATAAAAATAAATCCAAATATTCTCACTACAGCATTTACAGTACAAGTACACGTGCAGGAATAATTTGGGTATTCTGGTTTAAAATAAGATAATAGTAAAAATATGCTTATTTACGTATCAAGAGATAAAAATTCCCAAAATAGTTAGTAGGTCAATAATTATAATGTAATTAAAACCGATTTCTTCAGCTTTTTATTAGATATGAAGTCAATTTCAAATAGTGATGAAAATTTACATGTTTAAATAAATTAAATATTTATTGATTAATATCTCCATTGATCAATATATTATTTGACCGTGTGGGTGTAAGTAATTATAAGTTTTAGAATGAATCAACAATAGCGCTGATTGCATTAATTTGTTTTTAAAATTTATACATTTTCTAGTAATCAATCAAATATTTGAGCCTGGGATTTTTTGTTAAAGTTTTATATATTTGATTTTTCTTGTGTCCATTCGTCGTAGTTTCTTGTATAGAGGGGAGTGGAAAAAACAACCGTAGAAGTATATAGTGAAATTCGTCCGAGGGGGTTTTGATATCGCATCTCGGCGGGTCCGCTATATATATTCATTGTGACCCTCCCGGCGATGTTTTCGTGGCCATTTCTACGCTCACCTGAGCACTGGAATAGTCAGATAAAAAGGTTTTAGTAGTTCAGACCTTTAGGGCCGCCTTTACAGTGGGGGCTTGAATATTGCATCTCTAACCATAACATTATTTTATACTACCTCCAGCTCCTTACAACGAATTCTTTGTTATGCTAAAAGCATAAAAATCCGTGATATTTACACTTTCTTTATGCCTTTTTTCTTCTTTATATTTCAGGTATATAAAATGTGATGTTTGGCGCAATAATTAATGATCAGATTTTTATATTCTATATGTTTGCGTTATGTACATATAAAAACATAGTCGGACAAACGATATATCAAGTTGGATTTAGTTTCCTTTCAAGTAAAGCTCATAATTTTGCGTTTTCTTGAATAACTTGTGTATTCCGCACAAAGATGCGACCACAAATCTTAGTCATTATTTCAGGTTAGACAACACTTTACAATGCACAACAGTATCACAAGATCTCGTAATATACCTATGTAAGTTGGCATGTCTCTGAGGATCTATTGTTCTACGCGTCGACTTAGCCCAAAGTCTTTATAGTGGATTGCATCTTATAAATGTTATAAATCCAGGGGAGAGGCCTCCCGGTCCGCGCGCCACGGTTTCTCTTCCGTTTTGACAAAGTCATGCCGGGGAAGTGTATGAATGACTTGAGCCAATTTACCACCGCCACGACACACTCAAATACCTTCTTGATACAGGGCTCCCACGCTTATCTTAACGCGATCTTCACTCCCCACAAAACACACAATGGCTCGACTCGTTGTTACATACTAAAAATACCATTCGTCACCTTCAACTAGAGCAACAAATGTACTGCGATTTATCCACTCACGTTTCCACTTAATAAAGCTAGAAAGTGGCCAATTTTTCTTCATCAACATTACGCAATTATCTCCGTACCTTTATCTACACATAACTCCCCTTAACAAATAATATCCACCGTGGGACATAAGGTGAGGCATAATTTTAACCACTAGGTCCCATTTACCCTACATATAATTTATAGGTGAGGGTAGTATTTAATAGGCAACCGGCTCATAAATCTGATAACAAGCGTTAAGACATGAATTCCCCGATACGAAGTTAGTGTGTATGAGGACCGTTATCGCACATAGACGTGTCCAAAGGTTCGGGATTATCAAAACCCCATTAAGAAAAAAATTAATGGAAATTATTATCGCCTGATAAGAATATTACAGCGTTGAAATGTGACAAAATATGTAATAATAAAACAGTTTTCACCCTCAATAAAAATTGGTTAAAACGGAAAGTGGCGAAAGTGCGCATAAATGCATGTAAAGTGGCACACGCTGTAGTTTTGCTGTCGATGTTGTTGCTCCTGGTGGTAGTCTGGATTGTCGGACGTTTTCCCCGAGGAGGAGAGGGACTTCGCAGCGTTTCCCACGCCATCACCCCCGGGACCACTTGCCACCGCATTAACTGCACTGCGCGGATTCCCAACGATCACATACCTATCACTACAATAAACCCGCACGATTTCTTTTTTTTTATTTTCTCTCCGCAGTGTATCTGTTTTTTTTTCTTTGTTATTTTTCCCAGCGACAAGGGGAATAATTAGCGCGACGCATCTTATCGCCGCCTGGCACGGCTCCATAATAATATAGCAAATTTAATTAAGAGCTCTTAATCAAAATAAATTAGCGCCGTGGATCGCGTCCAAGTATTTTAAAAATGAGACTTTTATCTTTTATTTTGTATGCTTTATTGGCCGCGCAAATAAATTGCTCCATCTAACTCTTAAACCTACTTTGAGAAATTGTCATTGCAAGATGTTTCAATACCTTAAGATGATTAGTACATTAACCTCGATATAAACATAATTTCTTATGAATAAATACTACAAGCGGCTACGACTCAAGCTACATTAAATAATAAACTATTAACTAAAACAATTCTGAAAATTTCATAAATGTCGAAATGTATTTAAAAAAGGTTTGCATAATACTCAAAATATGTACAAACAGTCAATTAGATTGGAAAATTTAAATAACAGTCAAAAGATGTGATCAAAATATTTAATGACATGGTATATGAATCAACGATTACGTATTATCATTCACTTCAGAATAAAAATTGTCGTAGATTATTTTCATAGGTGTACCTTTTTACGTAACTCCCAAAAAAAAAATCAACGAGGCCAATTTAAATAATGTTATTGGCCAATGAACTTCATTGTTTTTAGAGATTAGTCATCCATTTTTTTTCTCATTAATTATATTATTATATAATATTATTTTGAACGCCATCCTGTTAAAACCATAGATTCAGATCAATATTACAAAATTTTAGCCATAAAAATTGTAAACATTACATTATATCAAAGACTACAGTTACATTTTCACCCGCAGATGTTTCAAAAAAGTATGAAACACTATGCTCTATACAGTGACATGTCTATAAGAACAATTCGTAATTGATTCTTAAAATAAAAGATGAAATAAAACCATAATTATATAAGCAGTTATAAACGTTCTTAAGATGTCCGTGAAGTTGCAAAAAATGATAATTTGATAGTACTGTTTATATTAAAATATTATTTTTATTGTTTTACAGCATTGCACTAGTAATCAAAATTAATAATGAAGACATATAAGCCGACACCAAACCACACCGATGAGCATGAGTATTTTGTAAGTCACTAATGATTTAGACTCTCGACCGCTAACTGCTACGCTATTATTCAGTAACTAAACCTCAAAAATTTTGAATAAAAACTTTTTGAAGTCATTACAAATTATGTCTTTTGTTGTATTCACAAAAATCGTAAATAAATCACATTGGCAAAAAACATTTGCAAAATGTTTAAGAAATATTATACAAGATGTTCGAAATATTTATAAAACGTTTCATGTCTTTCCTAAATTAAAAAGAAAATGTTGAAAAACGTTAGAAAAGTGCTGAAGGTCATAAAAAGTTTATACAATTTCTTGGCATTACATAAAAACGTTTCGAATTGACGCAATATTGCTAAGTTTATAATTTCTAACTGTTCCAAACTTTTAAATTAAAACATTTATAAAATATGAAAAAATGTTGCAAAAATGTGCTAAATATTACAGAATTAAGATATTAAGAAACTTAAAAAACGTTATCAAATTACAAAAATAATTTTTAAAAGTATGTATTTTTAAACATTACAAATTTGTAATAATTCTTCAGTTTGTAAACATTTAGTAATATATCTCGACATTTTGCAATGTGATACAATGATATTGTTAATGTTTAACAGATATATCGTAATATTTTTAGATTTTTTGTAAACAAGTTTGAACGTTTTACGTTTTCTCGCAAAGATATATTTCCCAAGACTTTAAGAGATTTTGCAATAACTAAGATTTTGAAATATATTTTTACATTTTAAAAATATGTTTCGATCAATTAAATTTTTATAACGTATCGATTTGAAAATATTTTAAAACATCAATTCTGTAATATTTATAATATTTTAAAACTTTTTAAAACATTTTACAAACATTCAGCGTCATTAATTTTTACATTCACGTTTTTCGAATTTTACAATGTATTATCTCAAATTTGCAACATTTTGTGTAATTTTGCAATATTTTAAATATTCATATACCTAATAATAACATTTTTAAACGTTTTGTGATATATGTCAACATTTAATAGCATTATTCAACAATTTTATACAAATTTAATTATTTTAGATAATCTTAATACTTCAAATATTTTAAAAGATTATTGAATTTTTTTGCAACCATTTATTATTTTTCCAAATTTTGTGATATTTTAATTTTAATTCACTGAAATAATATTTGTCGACATTCAAAATATTTGTCATATCTTTAATGAAAAAATCTAAAAAGAATATTTGTGAAATTGAAAACAAAATGCAAAATATAATACAATGTCAAAACATTTATAAAATATCAAATATTGTGACCTCAAAAAATGTTCAGAAATTTTAAGAAATAATTGTAATATGTAATACGTTCAAAATCTCGCAAAAAACATTATATATATATATATATATATATATATAGTAATATAGTCATTCAGAAGATGTTTGCCATATACCGTCTACAAAGAATTTAAAAAAGTATCCTAAAATATGATGTAAAAATATCGAAAATATCACATAGTTCCTAGAAATATTTTTGGAATTTAAAAAATGTTTCTAAATGTAAAAATGGATTAAAATGTCAAAAAAGAGGCCAAATTCAGATATTTTAATTAATGTTAAATAATGTTTTGATATGTAAATCAAAATTTTAATAAAAATAATGCAAAATGTTTAAAAAAATCAGAAATATAAATAAATTAAAAATTTCTTCAAGTGGGACCAAAACATTCTCCAGAAATCAAGAAATTTTCTTTTGTAAAAGTGTTTTGTCAAGACCTTGCGACCATGGTCCCGGTGATCCTATTGTGCACCTTTGACACCTGCTCATTCAACAATTCTGTTTTTTCTATAAAGTTAGATAGCTGTTGCCAGGTGATTGTCTGTTTTCGGGTAGCATATGATTGAGAATGGGCTGTATGGTGCGTACTGTATTTACACAGCAGCTACTACCAACTAAGTCTCTTCGTTCTCCTAATATCCACGCAAAATCTATGCATGTGTCTAACAAGCCTTCGTAGTTTGATGCGACTCATATGTAATACTACCTTTGTATTATATTTCAAACATTTTGTTGATTTTTCAGGATTAGCCATAGACCACGTGGTCTTCCAGTCACATGTATCTGTCAAATTAAAACTTATTACTCTAAATTTGCATCTGATAACTAAGCCAGAAACTGTTTCCCAATGGCTAATTTTGGGTAGGCGATAGCCTAAAATTTTATCCTACTTGAAGTTGCTTAAATCACGCAAGCATTCGCAATCGGTCATACTTGATTTGGCACTCTGGCAGATAAATGTGAAAATAACATTAACTAGCCGCCAATTCTGATTAGGAACTAGCAAAAAAATAAAGATTTCAAATATTTTTATAATACATCAAAAAACGTAGATAAATGTCAAGACATTTTGTCAAATTCAATTTTAATACTAAGAAATAATAATAGTTTTAATATTTCAGACAATTTTGAAACATTTCTTGGTAGCTTGCAAGCAATGTATGAGAGATATAGCAAACATTTTGATTTTTTTAACTTCTTACTGTTTTGTGATAGTCCAAATTTTGGGGTAACTTTTCCTGATATTTAATAAATATTTTTAGAACATAACATTGTTAAAATTTTTAAACATTTCAAATAAACTATTATTGAATTGCCAAAAACGTTAAATTTCTAGAATTATTACAAACACTTTTGTAAAATATTTTTAAAACTTAAAATTAAAAATTGAAACCAATTAAGATGGAAGTTAATTTGTCAAATCATTGGCATATCAACACCATTTTCCTTAAAATGAGTCGTATGTATTGACATGATATCATTAGGAAAGCAATTGGTATAAAAAATAATTTTCTATTTCATTACATGTGTTGATTGAATGTGGAGGGTAGGTTTTAGAATCTTGTTTTTAATTTTGTTTTCTTATCAGAACTTACTTTCCAAGATAATTTTAATAAAAAATCCCAAGACAAAAAATTATACATTTTTTTACTTTTCATATTTTAGATTCAACTGCAAAAATATAAAAAACAATTTTTACGGGGTCATTTTTACTAATTTTCTTTATATTAATCGGAAAATCGGAAAAACCGAAACCGAAAAGCAGTTCATTTTAAATACTTCCTATACAGAGTGGTTAGTTATTCATTGTCCAGCTTATATCTGTTAAAAATGGGTTCATTATCAGCTATTTATGTATAAAAAATAATTTACAGTACCAATTCCGGTCTTACCGGAAGTGATATTAACTTATTTTTTTAATGGAACATGCTGTGTATTTTATTATTTTTAAATTCCATGTTCAATTATCTTTCAAAGTTATTAAATTAAGTTATATGCCTAATGTATATATACTCAATACTTACTAAGATATTAACTGTAAATTTGGTGTATGTAGTTAAAAGCAGGTTATGTCATATATTCCTAATTTTTTAACACAGCGTAATAAATCTTTGTGAGCTCTACAACACTATCTAATTTAATATTTACAATTTATTTCATAAAGTGTTATATTAATACCATTTCCGGTTTGACGAAAATAACATAAACTTCATTCAATTTATTTTTTTGTATTATTTTTGATAAGATACAAAAATAATATAGAAATATAATAAATGTTCATCCCACCTATCGCACCCATCAATTGTAAATATTTGTGAGCTCTCTTAATTAAATATACATTTGCATTTTGCATCGTTGCATGTTTCCTAATTTTATTTTTAAGTTCCTCCAGATTTTGAGGAAATATTTCATAATGTTTATTCTTCAAGAAACCACACACAAATAAATCTAGAATAGATAAATCAAATGATCTATCCCGACCATAAAACGGGTCTTCGGTTAAAGATCCAATTTTGAAACTAATTGTTTAAAAAAAATGGTTACTCGAGCACCATCAAGTTGAAACCATAAATTTTACATTACGTCTGGTAGAAGATTGTAAATATTAGTCCTGGTTTAGCTTTCTATTGTAGAAATACGGTCTTTTTTTTAAGTTTATGAAATATCTTCCAAAAATCTAAAGCTCGAAAATAATGTTAGAACTGCTTGTTTATTTACACCTGCAATGCGGCAATATGCAAAGGTAAACTTAATTATACTTATTATAATTTTATATATTTTTTTGGCGTATTTTTATTTAAAAAAAAATAAAAAATATAAATTTTATTTGTGTGTTTGGGTTTTAAGGGCCCCTAAACCGCAATAACTGCAAAAATAGGACGAAAACAACTTTTTTAGCTCTGGTTATTTTATATACATATTTTGCACCATAATGAAGATGTTTTTTAAAATTAAATCTGATAGCATAAAAGAATTCTGTAGAAAATTTGAAAATCATAGATCCTATAATTAGTTAGCTATATGGGAAGCTTTTAATAAACTGTTTTTTAGATATGAATAACGGGGAAAACCGATAATTCCGATTTTTTTCCGTTAAAATTTTCAGATTCTATTGAAAATTTCCGATCGATTGCATTTTTTTGGATTTTTTATGCGCTATTTTAGATTTTTCGAAGTTGAATCTAAAAAGTGTAAAAATGTATTTTTTGTCTTGGGGTTTTCTACTAAAATAATCATGCAAAGTAACTTCTGATAAGTTATAGAATGAAGAAAAAAAATTATAAACTATATTCCCGAACTTGACCGTAGCTCCTTTAAAATGGAATTGCTTATATAATTTTAGTTAATTAGTATAAACTACATAATTTAGAACTAAAACAATGGTTCTCACCTTAATTATTGAAAATGTGATTGCTTACCTTGATTGAAAAGAATAAATTTATCTCTAAGATATAAAACTTTAATCAGTGTTCGGGATGCATCGCTGAATGCATTCAGATTTGTAACAATCGGCAACGGTTGGTTAGGTGGGTGGTTCGGAAAGGTAATATGGTAATCTAATCTCTGGTGGGGATTTAATAAAAATCCATTCTGGTGTAAATAAATTCGACGGTGGCAAACATATTGTATGCGATGTCGTTGTTCGGGGAGGGCGACACACCTGCCTTATCGTGCAGATCTCGCGCTGCGGCATTTGAGCTTTCCAATCCAATTCCGTCCGAAATATTGCGACGATTCATCGGATTGCTTTTCCACACCGCAACATAAAGCAGCCTATATTATGAATGTTGAATGTAACATCTGTATTCCTGGCTCTACCACAATCTTCCCCAAACGAAAATCTTTAGGTGCGAATCTATCTGTGTATGGATGTTCGCAGCCCATAAATATTGCCCGGGATGATACAATAAAAACACTTCATTCAGTGCGATGGGAGAATTAAAAATTTATGAAAAAAGAAGGGCCAGAGTGTGGATGTAGATCACGTCGTTTCATAAATTATTCACGCGTTGATCTCATCGATAATGGAATCTGATTCTGAAGTTCCGAGGGGATACATAATGAAAAGTCCGAAGCGCGGGACCTCTTCTCTGCCGATTGTGTTGACATCTGTATAAACTCGCGAATTAATTTGCATTGCATTTCGGGAAGCTTCCGATTCGATTCACCTTTCTATATAATGATCCATTTATGCTTGGGGGAAGGTTGCCTGAATCAGTCACAATATCAATCTTTTTTATCGGCAGCGCGACCACTATTTCTAGCCCCAAATATAAATCTCTGCTTTTATTGATTTAAAGCATTTTCTTAATATCGGAATGATTTTAAATATAATAATCAACAGATAAAATTACGATTAAATTAAAATAATATAATATAATTTTTTAATTAACCCCATCAATATATAATTCGTCCGTGCTGGCATGCAGTTCTACTAATATCCCCAATACTTTAAAATTTCTATAATCTGACGTCGGAAGCATTTTAATATAATTAATTAAGTTAATGAATGCAGTTCAGGCATCAAACGTGTTAATTAATAAAATAATGTGCAAAAAACTAGTATTTTTGTCATGCTTATTTCCGCCATAAACAATTTATTCCATTATCAGTAATATTAATAGGATATAATTCGTAGGTGCATTATATTTTTCCCTCCCGGTGTACAAACAAAAACGCAATCTGTTAATATATAGCCGCATGATAACTGCGGGATCCGGCAGAATTATAAAATAAATTCCGGTGGGAATAATGCGATTAAAATGTTTTTGTAGAACACGCCGCTTGTTGCGGTTTATGCGATTTGAATTTTATTTGCACGGGCTATATAATTTAGAGAAAAAAAAATGAAAACCCCCTCGTATTGTGTTATCAAGCCGCGGTGGTGGAGGCGCCGGGCAGGCTGCCTTTTTTCAGAAGAAGGGGGATGATCAAATGATATTGTTACCTCGACCGGTGTGTTGCGTGTGTGTGTATGTGTGGGCGGTCGATATTCAGCCGGTCCACTTTCCGCCACCTTCGCTTGGCGATTGATGCGGTACATTATGTTGTAATATATAGGGGGTTGTTCGGTCCGATTTTCTATGAGTTATACGCTGTTCCCTTGCGCCCCCTTGCTATTGGGGGGTGTTGGCAAGCCGGAGGCTTGTTTATCATTCTTATACGCGTGCGATCACTGTTATTGCCTACCTTTTCGCAGCGCTGGGGAATATTGGATATCCGGAGAGAAAAATTCTAAATATTTTATTTACCCCGTGCAAGCGTAAGGCGCACGATGTTAGTTTGCATATGTCGACGTGACTTCAACCCAACGGAGCAAGGAACCAGACGATTTTATTTCTATTGAAAACTGATTTCTTTCATTATCAATTCATGCGACGAGATTGATGCATAAATGCTATTTTAATTTTAAATTAAATTTATAAATACATTTTTAAGCATGTATCAGCAGTCTATGTAACTAAAATCATTGTATCTATAAGGTTTTATTTCAATATATTAATTAAGTTTTTATCAATATTTATTTACATCCGTTTTCGTTAAAACTTAGTTGTATTCAAGTGTGTATCATTTTGTCTAATATTCGTGATGAGATACAAAAAGTTGTTTTATTAATTCATAATATTGTTTGCCAGTGTTACTAATATTTATAGTGGACGAACTTTACATCTTGCAATCTCTTGCGTCGATACCAAAATTAAATAAAAATTAGTTGAAAAAAGCCAAGTTTTGCTATATTTAATCAACAAAGTGTAAATACAGTAAAATAGCTAGGATTAGTTAGTACAAAAAGAAGCATTTTAAAACTTTAACACTATGTCTTGCCGACAACAATTTATAATACATATTGACGAAATATCTTTATAAATAGTTATAATTTTTGTATTGTATAATTGCATTTATATATACACAAAATCAAATCGCAAAATCATCATTGCATAGCCGAACAACCTTATTTTTTTCTCAAAATCCAACATCATTTGATTTGTGCCAGTGGATTTTTTATGCACGTTTTAATTTTAAAAAACAATTATTTCAAGTCGTATGAAAATAATATGTATTTAATATATGTTAGTATTAATGTTAGCTTATTTTGTAAAACTTAAATTTAACTAAAAGAAATAATTGCTAGCCAATATAGTTGGGAAAATGGAAAAATTAGAAGAAAAAATATTATCATCGATTTATAAAAAATAAATTAAATTTTGGTTTAGACACGTAGATGACATTCTTATTTATTTTAAAGGAAAATGATGTAGAAGAATTTTTAGAATTTGTAAATAATTTACACAATAATATGAAATTTAGAAGTTAGAATAATAAAATAAATTATTTAGATTTAACAATTTCAAAATACAATAAAAAATTTATTTTTAATTGAATTTATAGATAACGAAATTATAGTGATATTATAATACCAAACGATTCGTTTCATGCATACCAACATAAATTATCATTTTTCATTGTTTAATACATAGAGCTTTAACCATTCCTTTAAGTAAACAAAATTATATAAATGAAATTAATCTAATTAAATTTATTGGTAATACTAATGGTTATGACGCAAATTTAATTAATAAAATTACAAAAAAAAAATAAGAATGTGCATCAATAATAAAATATATCCTAAATTAAAAAAAGAAAATTTAAAATATTGATCCTATTACTTTTTTGGAAACATTTCGTTAATATTATTTAATTAATATAATTTTTTGTACAATAATGTTAAAATTAAAGCTGATTTTAAATCAAATTATACTATAAAATTAGAATCATGGGAAAGTGTGGCATTAATAAATTAGAATATATTGACTGTTATGTTATGTACTGGACAAATGATTAGAAATTTTAATATTAGGTATAAAGACCACATTCGCGTTTTTAAATATAAATATACTGATAAATCAAATTTAATTTTAAATATCCACAAATTAGCTCAACAAAAAGATATTTTAGAAATACGACAAGTAAATAATACAAATTTAACTTTTTTGGAAGAACTTAAAAAAATTAAAAAAACAACTATCTAATCTAATTGTTATATATAACTCCATTAATAAATATACTTCTAAATTAACATTATAACATATTTCACTACAACAACACTTATTATTTTGGTATATTGACTAATTGATAAAATTGACCGTGATAATTCATAGTACAATATTAAAAAAACGATTAATTATTCACACAACACCTTGATTACTTTTGACTTAACCTCAGTCTTTATAAGACGATACAGAGAAACAGACATAATTTATATACGAAAAAGGATTAAAATTTTACAAATTAACTCGTTAACATTATTAGAGAAATTATGAAATACTTTAGAAGAAAAAAAAAGATTAAAGGGATAGAGTACAGGTAAAAACGCATTTAAAAAAGATAAAAAATTATCAATATTTTGGGATTAGCAAACAACTATGAAATTATTGACAGATTGGGTTAGGAAATTAGATTAATTATAGTGTACATAAAGTGAAGTTTAACAGTTGTAAAATTGTATTGTTTTTATGTTTAAAATATAAAAATCACGCTTTTTTGTTCTAATGTATTTTTAAAATAGTTAGTTATTGGTTGATTAAAATAAGAAATTAATTTTTTTTTTAATTATGTCATGTTGACATCCTATTATAATAACTATGCAATATTTTTATAAATAGTTATAATTTGTTATTTTAAAAGTTATAAATAGAATACAACGGTAGACAAACATAGTATCCAATATGTATATTGGATACCAACTTTACCGCTATTACTAACTATCTAACTAACTAACTTTATTGTCTAACTGCGGAGATCTGATTGATATGGCATTGAATTTTTGTGATCGAATTAGTTTGCAGAATAATTTTGGTTGATATTTAAAGAAAAAATTGTCTTCTTCTTCTTCTTCTTCTTAATATAGGACTAGTCCTGTTAATTTCCAACTATTGTGCCTCCTGTGATACAGACGTCCAGCTATCTTTCCATCTTTTAGGCGGTCGTCCAAAGGGCCTCCTTGTGTTCGGTATTGATGTTGCGGCTGCCTTGGCTAG
>JARJEC010095750.1:0-11081 GCA_030264575.1 Tachinus sp. AB-2021 | reverse complement strand
TGGCTCGTATTGTGCGACATAGATTGGGAAGACAAATCCGGATGCGACATTATTCAATTTTTTAGCACATGATAGCATGCCTACACAAAAAACATCATGCCACATGTCATTCAGTGTTGCCGTTTGAGTAACTGTATCTGAAATACACGATTTTCAAGTTGAATCTATTTCATTCTAACTTTGTTTTCTCATGGAAGTTCACCTTCGGAACTAATTCTCAATAGTTGAGATTTATGGAAATCAAAATAAGCACTTAATAGATTATATATGATAACAGTCAATTAATTTTGTAAGATTTTTATGATAGGTAATCACAATAACTTGTACTGCAATTTTCATTCTATTAAATGTAACCTAAAAATAATGAATAATTAACACGCTAAAATTTAATTCATGATTCGATTTAAGGTGAAGATTTTGTAAGAGGTTGAGTGAGTTACTAGATGAAAGATTTATTGTGATTGTAAGCAAGCCAATGCAGGCTTTACATCTTGCTAACTCTAATTGTAATTTGCACTCCGCTGGGTATGGAACAAAAAGCATGTACAATGTGAGCCCATCAGTTATAACAGTTCACTGAATTCGTTAGTCCTTATGTTTCCCCAGTCTGCTATTAAATCCGAGTTAAGACTCAACTACTAAATTTTATCGATTAAATTTATGTATTTTTTTGTGTTTGCCCATTCTCAAAAGCCCTGCATGTATAAATTCCAAACGGGATCATTACAGTTTAGGGCCGAGGGGCATTATTAACCCGATTTACTTACTCATTCTTTTTGTTTTTCAACTAAATGAATTTATTTTTTAAATGATTCGAGCAGCGGTATTGGGAATTGATGTGACGTTCTTGATTTATAATCGTATGTTGAAAGTCGCTAATGGATTTTCCACAAGTTTCAAATCATAACGAGAGACTTAATTCTTAGAGCCCCCTTTAAATCTTTACTGTTAGTTCAGACCTCAAATAAACATGATGTAAAGTTTAAATTAACTACTTAATTAAGTTACCCCTGCACTGTATGCATTTCAAGAAGTTGCTGTAAGATTATCATGTACAACATTCTGCGAAGTATAAATTTTCATTTTATAAGCAATAGACAATCAACTTTATCGTTTCAGCTTAAGACAACTAATTTTATTGCTTTTACTGTGTATTTAGTGACATTTAGTTGTTGAAAATATATATAAATTCCTATTTATAATATTATGCAGAAAAAATTAAAATCAGTTAATCTTCTTTTGAGAATTGCAATGAATTACCGCAATTTTGTAAAATAATATAATAAGCTCGTTATAATAGACTTAGTGACTTAACTATTTCATGCCCGCAATTTTGCTGAGGCTGTAATATCTAAAACTATAAAACTACAATTGAAAAGTTTTTTGAAAATAATTATTAATTAAGCATTAGCTGCTTAAAGATTAACATATCTAAGCTAATATTGATCAAATTACTTAATGAATGAATAAATGAATTAATTAATTATTAAACAAGCTGTTGTATAAAATAAGTCTTTGAAAAATGGAATATAGCTATAATTAATAAAATGTACACCTTATCGATCAAAGTCGAAAAAAATAATATACACTCAATTTCGTGATTAATGTTCCTGGAACGTGAGAAAAAGTATTCTTGATAGATTATGAGATGAGAACAGTCGCTGTGCCTGTGCCCAAACAAACCATTTTTCTTTATTGTCAAAAAAATATCAATCAATTTATAAATGACACACAAGCGCGATTTGTTCCGCTCTTTTGTATCGACAATAAACATCATCTTGGTTCGAGTTGGCAGCGTAATTAAATTCATAATTTGAAAAAAAAATAGTTGTTCTGTTTTTTCTATTAAATGTATTATTGTCTCAGCAATTCATGTATATTGATCTATTGAATTGAAACCACCAATGTCATTTAGCAGGTACATCTGAGAGAGTTAATTAATAATCCATTGACGGAACACTACTATTGTATTATTGTGGATTAGTTACTTTGTTATTAAACTAACCTGAAGCACATAATATTTATTTTCTTATATTTATGCTACAATAACAGCCAATCATAACTACATACTTGTTATTTATTTACATAACGATAAGTGACATTGTGAAGAGATAGCCCTTAACATAACAGCGTCGAATTTTCATGGCAATTATTTAAAAATACGCTTGAAAGTTTACTTTTTGTTGGTCCTTAATAATAAATGCTTAATAATAATAATATTATATAGTAATCGATAATTGGTTACTTGCCATTTTATTATCGCCAGTATGAACATTAAATATACCTAGATCTCATAAAATAAACTTTACCAGTTGAATATGTAGAACATTTTTTTTAAATTATATATTGCCCAAAATAACAATCATGACATCTTTGGAAAACTTTCAAAATGGTATAATCATTGCAACCACTTGTTTTTCTTATTTTTGTTTCAATTAAATCAATATAAGCTAATAACAAACTATGGTCGAATGGAAATATGGAATTTTACATTTCCTGTTTGTTATATACCCACTTGTAATTATTAATTATTAATTAGTTTTGCGTTCCGTTTAAATGTTAATTATAGCTTTAACTCAATGTAGTTGAATTAAATAAAGCAATTGGTTGATTTGACATAGGAATGTCCGACAGTTCCATCAGCTTAAGACTAAATGTATGAGATACTTAACAATTGGTGCACCAAATTATGAACATCGATGAGGCGCAAAAAGAAAATATACAAATAATTAACGGTTTTCAAAATGCTACAGGTATTAAAATCTCGACACAAACAGTTTAGAGTTTGTTTCAGTATGACAAATTGCCCAAATTTTTGCAATTTTTTGTTATATCTATCTCGCAAAATAAAATTTTAATCAGAATAATTATTTTACTAAATGATAAATAATAATTGTATAAACAACAAGTAGCATTGTTAATTAAAATGTTTAATCAATAAAAGAATAAATTATAAAAAACCTTTTCAAATGCTACTTTTTTAATTTTGTAAACGGCAAATTCATTTTCAGATATCGTATTATATAGCTCTAATTTTTTTACGATTGAAGTTTTTGTAATTTTTCTCGTTTATTAATTAATAATTGCAATCAAAAATTTAATTGCAATTTTTTTAAATCACTCTTCACAAATTATTCAAATAATGTTGTTTATTATAAAATTTCTTTTAAACGATAATTGCTGAAAAAGAAATTCAGGGTTATGCAACTTGTCATACTGAAAAGCGTCCTTAAAGAGGATTGCACGAAAATAATTTGAAGCGCCGACGACTAGCACAATTTCCAAAATTGACAATTCCGCAAAAAAAAATTCGTATTATATGGGTTCAAAAACCTAAACAGATAGTTCACGTTTACAGTATTTTCTACGGATGGACGTTAGGTAGGTTAGCTAGGTTCACGTTATACTCCCAGTATAACGTGAACCTATACAAAGCTACAGAGAAGAATTTATAGTTGCACAGTACTGAAATAATGTTTTAGAACCTATTGCTGTAGCGTATGCCCAGGCATTTGGAAATGAATTAATTTTGGTGGACGCACAGGGCTACAGTTGAATTGACTTTTTCGAAAAGTAAATTATTACACGGATAGACTGGCCAGCAATCTTGCCAGATATGAACATGCGCGTATATGGGATTATTATTTTTTATAATCAAACAAGAGTTGCAAGAAGATTGTGACAGTATTTCTCAAATATTAATAGCTAAGTGCATACAATGTAAAATCGTTACCAAGAACTTTTAAATAATTAAAAAAGGCTATAAAAAGTATAATTCAATGTGCTTAACATGCGTTGGTTCTGCAATACATCTGTGTATAGATACAATTTTTACAGAAAACACAAAAAACTAATTGTACAGGGTGATTTATTAAAACTGCATGGATTTGAAATAGTCAATACTGGGTTGTTTCTACATGAATTGCTAATTTATTAAAATTTAAATACTTCCCAAATAATGCGATTTTATTTAACTATGTGCGGAAAATAACATTTTTTGCATCCTGAACTGTAATACGAATATAACAGTTGTCTTTCAGTCGTGGGTAGGTATACGGTAAAAACTGCAAAAAAACTGGACACCTATTTAGAAAAAATGCTGTATTTATTATAATTAATTTTTTGTAACAATATTACTTTACATCAAATAACTATAAAATGAGCACTATTTTATTGAAAAAAAAATTGAAAAACTGCCATTTGTTAAGGAAAGCTACAATTACAATTGATTTAATTTTCATTAACAAATACCATTTTTAAAAAAAATTGTCGGCAAATAAGTCTCATACAAATCTCATACGTTAAGTATTTTACAGTTCCAATTACGGGTTCGTGCCTCAAAAAGTTGTAGCGCTGTAAAATAAAACTTACCGTAATCGAATGTAAATAACTATTTTTAAATGACGACTTCCTTGTCGAGAGCAGTGTACAAGCCTATTTTACCTATTTTTGAAGTTGCTCGCAACGTCTTAAAAAAAGTTTCCGATCAATTCTGTAAAATTCCATTGTTCCATGTTTTCTTTGGAATTAATAAAAAATAAGCAAAAGTACACCAACATATGCCGGTCCAGTTCATTTTGAGCTGCAAATAAAAATGATTTTCAAAATTTTTGTTTGGTAGTTTAAATCTGATATTGATGAATAATAACTATAGCACGAGATGATATAATACATATGCAATTGTTTGAAAATGATATTATTTATAAAATAATTATATATTATTCAACGTACAATAAGTCGGGGACTACAAGGGCAGCAACCAAAATTTAACTTTTTATTTGCACGATTTTTTGATTTTTTAGAATTATTCAATTATTTCATCTGTGATTTAATAAATAATTCATTTTATTATAATAATCTAAAGTCAGGAGTCATAAATTTTGTATTCATTCATTATTTTCATTTAAAAATGTTATGTCGTTTACTACCTTGTTCCTATATTCCCTCAGATTTTTGAAAATGTTACTCATATTTATGTTTTTATAAAAACGATTTCATTAGTAACATTTACAAACAGTTCAATTATAAAATTGAATAACAACATCGATCAAAGAAAAATGTCCGCTAATTGTATATTCCATTTGGAAGCAGTCCAGTAATTGGAAATTGAAATTTCTTTGAGAATTATTCACGATCACGTGGCAACCTTTCTTATTAATTTTACTGTCATTAAGTGTATATTCAGAGGTTTTTGATAGATATATATCAGTGTAATTCATTGAAATTCACATTTTATCCGTTACCACTATAATCTGATCTTGTAATAGAAAATAAAACCAATAATAATGAAGTCAAAGTAAGTTATTATGTAATATGAGAAATAATAGAGTAAAACAGAAAATTACGTCTGGCCATTGCATCTTGTATGATTTAGTAATTGTTAATACAAAAAATGTTTTCAATATTTTGCATTATAGTAATGATAATTGTTGTCATTTATATAATGGAACATAGCAAAGCAGTATGTAATGATTATTAATCATTAAATGTAAATAGTAATTCATTATCTATCTAACATTACGGAAATTATAAAAGTAAATTTTTAGTGAGAAATATTAATTATTTTGTTTTTTGTTTACAGTATGCGAGGGAAATCTGCCGCCCTCGTTCTCGCTGGATATAAATAACTTAGCGATTAGCGAGCGGACGAAAGTTGGCGAGATAATTTTTAAATTGGAAGCAACCGATCCCGAAAACGGTCCCGTGCACTTTGGACTACACGGCACGGACCTACTAAAGGTCAACAGGGACACCGGAGAGATCACGGTAATAAAACCCCTGGATCGTGAGGTATGTTACTAAACTAACATAATTCAGGATTAATACAAAACCCAATCACACATTTCAGGCCAACGATACATTGCATTTCATCGTTACGGTCGAGGACGAAGTGGAGAACGCCCCATTAGGGGGCAACAATATAGTAGAGGTATCGGTCACCGTTATTATCCTCGATGAAAATGACAACGCACCAATGTTTCACAATGTATGTATTGAAATTAAATGCAATTAGTTAATTAATCAATTAATTAAAACAGATGCCATATGAAATATTCGTAAAAGAAGACACCTCAATTGGCTCAACTGTATATTCAAATATTGAATTATTGGATCCTGATATGGTTGGATCAACTATAGAAGTGGAATGTGTTAATTTACCCGGTTATGAAGGAGCCTGTGATATATTCAAGTTAGAAGCGTTGGAAAGCTCCCAAAGCAGCTATAAAGGAGTATTTAGATTGGAAAGAAAATTAAATTATACCATTCAGGACACTTATGAGATGTTGTTAAAGGCAACGGTATGAAATTGTTTCCGTTCCGTTTAGTATGCAATGATTAACCCTTTTCCTTTATTTTTAGGATGGAAATTTAACTGAAACTACTAAGGTTGTGGTGAATGTAGAAGACGTGCAGGACACGCCGCCCAAATTTCACGGAGAATTAAAGGCTGAAGTTTATGAAAATGCGCCCATCAACACTTTGATTATGACAGTGCATGCTGAGGATGGTGACAGGCAATTTCCCCGAAAAATAGTTTATGAACTAGTGAACAGTAATTATTATATTTTAAACTATTCTATTTTAACCAATGAAACATGTATCCCAGCCAATATCCTTTTATAATTATTATACATTACCTGCTTAAAACAATTGAATTAGTGTAAAACAATTATTTGAAAAAAAAACTATGTTGCCCCAAAAAATAATAATTTAAATTAATAATCAATGAATAAAAATTTTTAAAAGTGATCTTGTAGATCCCATGAATTATTTTCTTCTGGATGCCATTACTGGGGAATTAAGGACAGCTAAACCATTAGATAGGGAGGCCATAAACAATCCGACTGGAACCCTTGCATTAAATATTAAGGTGAGAACAACGGATAGTTTGGTTCTATAAGGTCTCTCGTTTAGAATATTTTCAAGGATCCATTAATATTTTGCACATTTCCATCTGATTATTTGTTGTTTTTGTTCGATAATGATGCGCGCGATACTGATAAACTCGGGAATGTTTTTAAATATTTTAGTTTAGCAATTGATTAGCTGCTTCTAATATTTATTTATTCAAAGCTTGCAAAAACAATTAATATTTCTCAAGTTTTTGCAAGAATATTAACTACGCTTTATTTGCGAATATTGTAAATAATAATTATTTACAATTTATTTGCAAATAAAATATGCTTATCTACGATCATTGCATTATTGGTGTGAAAAGTTTACTCTAAATTGTGATTTTATCCATTGATAAATTAACAAAAGCTTGTTATTGGTTCCCAGCCATGGATAAAATTGACAAGATCTTTTATTCATCGCTGACTCGACCAATTAAAATTAGAAATATTAGGAATGTTGGCAACAGTTTGGCCATAACTACAGCATCATAAATATTCACGGCAAAATCAGCGTACAAAGTGAACTGATTAAATATTGAACTGAGACTTTGTTTTTTTTTATATGGTTAATCGTAGACAAAGTATAGTATTATACTCGCAAGTAAAGGTTTTTATATCGCAAGTAAATATGTTTATATTAAAACCTTTACTTGTTCATATAATAATATACTAGTGCTTGTTTAATTTAATATATTAATATAATATATAAATTAAATTATGCATTGACCGATTTCTAGTACAAATTTGTTAGATATTGACCTCATATGTATATTCATAATCTTCGGACTTTCTTTGTTATCATCATCTATTTCAAAAAGGAACAATTTTCAATGTTCAACTGGACAAATGAAATAGACAGAAAGCTAACGTGGACAAAATCTAGCTAGCACACAATAATTACTTTCACTAAAATTCAATAATACTAAATTTGTTTAGTTCTTAATAGCAATCAAAATTCAAAACTTTATCAATCGACCTGTTGGCTTTCTTTCTATATATAAAGACGTTCTGCCCAATTTCAACATCCATCATTAATAATATAGAATTAACAAGTAATAAATATCTTGCAGGCAAGAGAAATGGTTGATGGTCAACGCGGGAATGACCCATTAACAGTTACAACCACTGAAGCATTAATAACAATAATTGATGTCAATGATGAACCTCCGACCTTTGATAAAAGAGATTACTATGTTGAAATACCAGAAAATATTGCAGAAGGTTCGATCCTGCCTAATCTTGATATGACAGTTAAAGATCCGGACTTGGTAAGTGAGCTATTAATTTAATTTAACTGAAAAATGATTCCCTTTTATTTTTCTTTAGGGAAACAATTCTGAATTTTCACTAACCCTCAATGACATATCAAATGCATTTTCAATTGAACCCGAATCGGCGATCGGATCAACAGCGGTGATCATTCGCGTTACCAACAGCTCCTTAGATTACGAAAATTTAAACCAACGTAAATTTATCATTTTGGTAGTTGCCAAAGAATTATATACAGATGCTCACCTATCATCGACAGCAACCGTTACCATCACCGTAACTGACGCAAATGATAACGCCCCAACGTTTGACCAGGATAGTTACATGGCTACCATATCAGAAATTGCATCTTCTTCAAGTTTGGTTACCACAATCACTGCAAAGGATCGCGATAGTGGAAAATTTGGCGAAAATGGAGTTGTCTATAGTTTGATTGGTAATGGCGCTGAAAAGTTTTCGGTAAATAATCGCACTGGAGCCATCACAGTTGCTCAGTGTGAGCAACCTGGAGAAGCCGAATGTTTGGATTACGAGACCAAATCTGAGTATTTGTTATCTTTCAAGGTAATTAATTGAATTTTCAATATTCTGTAGTTTAAAAAATTATATTGCAGGCTACCGATGATGATGGGAAAGGTCAAACATCAATGGTACCACTTAAAATACTTCTGACAGATAACAACGATAATCCTCCCATATTCAGTCAATCTACCTATAAAATTTATGTTGATGAAGGAGCTACTAGATTTGATCCCGAATTATTCATCACTGCTGACGATAAAGATAAGACATCACAATTGGTATATTCAATCATTGCTGGAAATGTTGACGACTTCTTTAACATCAATCCGACTAGTGGAAAAGTTAGGATCACAAGAACCGCTGGATTGGATATGAGCAATGACACCAATGCTAACAACAACATCGTCTTAACTATTGAGGTACGTCTATTTTAATAATTGAATTGTTATATTGATTAATTTATCATTGCCTAATGTGCACAACTGTATATATATATATATATATATATATATATATATATATATATATAATAGGATTACGAATAATCCGTTAAATTAAAGAAAAATTAAATTTAAATATGATATTTGTGGGTGGAGCTATCGAGAACAGCCTCAAAACTCAAAAGTCTCAAACGTAATTCAGTTTAATTTTGTGAATAAAGCATTTGAAGATATGCTATAAAATTTAAAAGAAAAAAATGAAATATTTCATTCAGATTCTACGGAGAAAAATAAACTACTTTTATACTTATCACTTTGCGTGATACATAGCGTTATAATCTACAAAAGAAAATTGAGTTTAAAAACTATACGCCTTGCTTACAGTGTCTTCTATCACGCAAGGAGAAAAGTGTTAAATATAAAAGTTGCTTATTTTTCTCCGCAGAATCCGAATCTGCAATATTTTTTCTATTGAAGATTTCAAAGGAGATGATCTGGTGGCAGCTCATCTCCTAACACAGTTTGTCGTTTTTGTAATATGATGTGTATATCTCGAGATATTTGACCCAAGCAGGATTTTCTGGAAACACTGTATAGAAGAAAATAATTTACAATACCACTTTTTGGTCTTGAAGGACAATTGATCCTTATACAATTGAGCATTTATAAAAATATTATTTTCATATTTTTGATAGTTTAGCAGATATAGGCCGGACAATGAAAAATCAACCACCTAGAAAAATATATCGAAAGTTTTGTTTACAAATTACAAATTTTATAAAGTTATAATACTAAATAGTGTTTCAAATGAAATCATTGAGGCTCGAATTTATATTTCTTCAATAAAATTGATCATAATATAACAAACTTAAATAAAGCTACTAGTAAATTAACAGTTTTAGTGCCCTGCTACACGAATTATAAAATTTAAAGTTTCAATGAAAAAGTGCAGAGGTAAGTACATTTTTAATTAGCATAAGTAAAATATAACAACTTTATCACTAACATATTTGGTGTGATGAAACTTGGGAATTTAAATATATTTCAAATGATAATGAATGTCTTATCAAAGAACAGCACACGTATTTTGGCTTTTATAATTCAAGGTATTTGTGTTTTTGCTAGTATAAATAGCGGCCAGATTGAACAGACAAGTATAGTATTGTTAGCTTCAGCTCAAAGATGAAGTTGCAATATTTTGTCGCGGTTGCATTTCTCGTAGCATTGGCTACTGCATATCCACAGAAATCTGTACAGGTACAAATTTCTAAAGAAAAGTTAGAAGAATTGAAAGCCCAGGCAATTGCAGCAGCTGCAAAGGCGAACACTGGTATTATAATTACGAAAAATGACGGAAACAAAGCTACTGAAAAACCAACCGAAAAGCCGACTGAAAAACCGACTGAAAACCCAACCGAACCGCCTGAGACAACTACAGCTAAACCTATCAGTACTAGCACTGAAAAACCTGTCCAGAACTTTACAGATGATTTTAAAGATGACACTTGCTACGACACTCCAGATGTAAAATGTCCAAATAAAGATCCCGAGCCTTCTAGTGAGGAGGATGATGATTGCAGCGAAGAAGAAAAATCTAATGAAGGAGCCAAGGGCGGAGAACACGAGTCAAACGAAAGTGAAGGTGGCAACAACCCTACACCTGAAGGTGGCGACAACCCTACCCCAGAAGGCGGCAACAACCCAACTCCTGAAGGTGGCGACAACCCTACCCCTGAAGGCGGTGACAACCCTACTCCTGAAGGTGGCGACAACCCTACTCCTGAGGGCGGCAATAATCCTACTCCAGAAGGAGGCAACCCAACCCCCGAAGGTGGTAACAGCACTACACCTGAAGAAGGCAATAACCCGACCCCTGAAGGTGGCAACAACCCAACCCCTGAAGGTGGCGACAACCCCACCCCTGAAGGCGGCGACAACCCAACCCCTGAAGGCG
>JARJEC010095741.1:0-21700 GCA_030264575.1 Tachinus sp. AB-2021 | reverse complement strand
TTTTTATAAATTTCAGGTACGATTGTGGATAATGATGTTTTTTATATGTTTTGTTTCAAGCCATGATTATAATAATTAAACAGTTGTTTCATATCATTATTTTTTCATACTGCTGCATTATTTCATTATTAATCAATAAATTTGTTCATTGCACGATGATGATAAATGAATAATAACATTTGTATATTACCATATACTTATACTAAAATGATTACATTTACAAAAAAAAAATGCATAATGAAATTTTGATTATTAAGGATTTGTCATTATGTAGCCTGATTCTTACTTCATTATATGTATCTTAAAACTGTTTTACTTTTTATTTAATCGTATATTGAATATACTACAAAGAATGTTTTAATTTATAAAAAAGTTTTTTTTATAAATTAAAACACTTTCTATGAACTAAAATATAATTTTATTTATTTGAATTGGATCATTTAAACTTCCCGCATTTCCAATACATTTGCGACAGTGCTGCTGTCGGCGCGAAAGATTAATTAAAATCGCACTGTTCCAAAGAAATACATATATGTTGTCTATATAGTGTAGGTTATCTATGCAGCTGATCAAAACCGCCTCTACATTATACGGATGTAAAGTATTCTTGTGGAATCGGCCAATAACAATAGTGTTCTCATACTCTGCTACCGACTTCGCCGAACCTAACCTGACTTTGTTTCACTGCCATGTTTGTGTTTGTGCCTTTAGTGAAATTGGATTCAATGTAAGTACAATTTTTAGATATTTGGCTATATTAGTGTGTTATCATATCACAGAATCAATCGTGGAACTTTTAAATAAAAAAACATATAATATTACATGTAATTTTATTTAAAATTTAATTTTGTTTACTTACAAAGCACAGTCCATTTGAAATATAAGTACATAACTTACTAACATATTGCTAAACGTATGTATTAATTAGAAATTGCAATCGGTACTACATGAACAAGTATTAATTTAATAGTAATAGTTTTTTTATTCGGATTATCTTTAATTGTGACATGTACTTTAATAATTTTTTTTTGTTTTATGTGATGTGTCTAAATCACTCCACATCGAACCCCAATTCCTACCTCTGGTAACTAGTAATATAAATTAGTTATAATTTATTAAATATCTTTTTCATGTAATGACAAGGCATCTCTGAGAGATCAAATATTTCCGGAACACTTGCAGCAAATATGAATTAAATAATTTATATGTGTATAATGTATTTGGAAAATATATGTTTTATTTATATATTGTTTTATACCATTTTCATTTTAATTATTTTTTTATTTGTACATTTTATACGAGGTAAGTATATTAAATGTATTATATTTATTATATTATAAAGTATAAATGTAAAGAATAATACAATATAATAATAATTATTAACGGCTTATTATTATATTTATAAATAAATATTTGTTTTATATATTTATATATATATATATATATAATTTAGAAAATGTAAAAGTTTTCACAATTTAATTAATATCTAGTTAAGAAACAATTATTTATTAATATTAATATAAATCTAAAAATAATTATAAAAACCAATTACAAAAATTTAAATTTTTCCGCTATTTGACAGGCAGCGCTGCATGGTGCTCTGCTGGGCAAACTAAAATCTTGTTGCTTGCTTTTAACATAGAGGTCGCACTTCTAACTGTTCTGTGGATTTAGCCATAGGAGTTAAATATTACAAACTTTTAAGGCCAAATCTTAAAGCTACGGCGTATGCTACTTCCACTTCCACAAATTGGTATATGGCAACTGTTGTATTTAACTCGCCAATGCTAAATCAAAATTTATTACTAATGCTACATCGGTTCCATAAATCGCCATTATTATTCTAAATAAACTGTCGTGATACACACACACACAGGTATATATATATATATATCAACTGATTTTTAAATGATTCAAATTTAAATGACCAATTAAATTATTATTTCAACGCTTCTGGCAATTTTCTACATTTTTTAGTTAATTTCTAGTGGCATAAAATTTGTATCGGTTTGTGCCGCTATATATAGAAAAATATGAAAGAAATGAGTAAACAATTGCAAGAACACGTAAAAACAACATTCAAATTTTATCACCACCATCAAGTAATTCAATTGCTTATTAGTTAGCTTGGCTGCATGGTAGTCCGTCTGCGGTAAGGGGGAGGTAAAATTCTTACTTTAACAAAGTAAATGGAACGACATGTTAAGTAAGGTAAAGTGAGGTAAGCTAAGAAAATCTAAGATTGGTGGTAAATGGAAAGCACCTCGTGCTAATAAACTCGAATAAAATGCGCATTTTATGATAAATTAAACATTCCAGCACTAAGAAAGTGGAAAGTGCAGAAGCATTTTATAAATTATAAAATCATTGCATGATGCAGAACGGTGCAGTTAACTTGAAAACTATATTATACTACATATACAGTCATGTTCATATAAATCTAGTACAAACATATTTGGTCTGTATAACAAGGTCTTTAGATTCACACTGAATTATAATCAAAATAACATTTGTAGGTGATATGTACAGTCACCTTTACAACAAACAATTTTAGGTAATTGCATAACTAGATCTACATTGCTTGTACTAGATTTATGTGAGCACAACTGTACATGCCATAAAATTGTAGGAAAAGAATAGACAATAAATAAAATAATTTAAATCTAAAACATTATTTAATTAGTTAAACACTGTAACAGATGGACTATTCCGCAGTATTCCGTAAATTCATGTACCAGTAAGTCAATTACAGTGTTTGATGCAGACATTTATTTTTATTATTATTTAGTGAAATATTTCTTAAACAAAAAAGGTAAAATATATTGATTTTTAACATATAATACATTTGAAACTTTTTTTATTCTTACTTTTCTGTATAATTACTTCCTGAATCGCTGTATTAAATACATTTTGAATATTATCCTGAAACATAAATATTAAATGTCAAAATTAGACACAAATAAAATACATATCTATAATTTTCATAAAATATCGTCATTTTTGTAAAGATTTTTATTCACAATTTATTGATAACGACATTGTAAATATCTAAATATACAGGGTGTAACAGGAATATATATGTTAATTTTAAATTAAAAAATTTGTCTACAGTGTGTCAAATTATCCGTTCGCCATTGTTAACTTTGATATTATTGAAGTTAAATTATTGGTTAAATTAGCAAAGTAGTAGTATTTTCATTGCAAATTTCAAAGGTGAAAACAGAAACACAAGTGATTAACTAGTTTATGAGATATTCACAAAAATAACTTTTTAAAATGGGATACCCTATACCTATTAATATATTTTGAAAGCAAAAAGAATTCTGAAAAAAAATTATTAATGCATTGCCATCTCAAACTTATGAATAAACAAGTTATATGCTTAGAAATAATATTTAAGTATGACCTTTTTTAAATTATATTTTATTTCACAAGATGTATTAAAACCATACAGTTTATTAATGATAATTGTGTGTCTGTACCTTTTTGTTTTTTAAACTTAAAATTTGTATTATTTTAAATTTTTTTCCGATATTTCTATTCCTTACTTGAGTTTTATTTCAAAAGTTGATATAATAATAGAGTGCAGATTACTTATTTATTTATAAGTTAAAAATTATTAATGCATTCTATAAATGCATTAATAATTTTTTGTTCAGATTTTTTTTTTCAAAATAGCATCTATAGGGTGTCCTATTTAAGAAAATGTTATTTTTGATAATATTTCATAAACTAGTTATTCAATTGTTTTTGTGTTATAACCATGGAAATCTGCAATGAAAATAATACTACTTTACTAATTTAACCGATGTTGTAACTTTAACTTGAACGGATAAGTTGGTTTACCATGTATATGTATTTTTTCTTTTCTTAAAGACGTTAAATGTATTTTAAAATGTATTCTAGTTTATCTACTATAACGTGTGTCCGTTTATAGTTAAAAATTCAAAGGTTAAAGATATTCAGTAACAAAATATGCGGTTATGATAGCAATGATAATAATATGTGACCCCAGATGGGGTTTACAATAGGTATCAAACATGTTTGATTAAAAAAAAATGGGTTTTGGGCTACTTGTTTAAAAATTTACTTTGTTTGCACTATATTATGTTTAATTAAAATTTATACAGGCTTTTGAATAATATTACGTCTAACTTTCGTATAACTATTAACTACAGGTTGAAGTTAGTTAAAGTTATACTTCAAATATGTAGAAAAATACACATCAGATCTCAAAAACAAAAATTATGTCTTAATTGATGTTTAAAAAGCTATCCTATGATACAGGTATTACACCCCGAATAAATCAAATCTAAATTCAAATATAACGCCAAAAACAGATAGGGTTTACAGTATGTGTAAATGATCGCAAAAATTTGAAATTAAAAATTAATATGGGATCTTAGTCTGCTTGTTTAGAAACTTACTTTGCACCATATTACATTTTTTTAATATATAGCGATGTTGACAACAAAAAATGTAAAAAGTATTTAGGTAAACTATAACTTTAATGCAATTTATCAAAAAAATTATTAATAAATAGAGTTTAGAATTTCGATTAATGATGATATACCAATTTTCATAAAAAAACTATATTTTTTAATAGAGAAAATGATTTTAATATATTTTTTATAGTAACTTTTAGGAGTACATATTAATTATACATTCTCAGACATGAGTATGTATAGTGCAGCCAACATAGCGAGGCCTATAGAAAGTGTTTTCGCGCAACGATAAAAAAGCACGCATAACACCTTCCAGAAACAACGTTAGTTGTAGTACACTGTACGTATTTAAAAATCATAGGAAGAGCTATTTTATTGTTTCCTGTATATACCAAATATTCAAATATTAATAAAAATCACCTAATTTATTTTTTTGGTAAAAAATGCGGTACCGTTTTGTATAAAAATTCATAATTGGTCATATATCGAAATTCTAAGTATAACGTGTTTATTTAAAAACTTTTTGCATTTTTGTTGTCAACTATATATTAAAAAAATATAATAATAATATGATGCAAGTAAGTTTTTAAAACTTACTTGCATCATATTTAATTTTTTCAACAAGCACACTAAGACCCATGGTTTTTTTGTTAAAATGTTTGTTATACTTATTGTAAACTTCATCTGGAGACACACTATATTATTGTAATATAAAACAATAATTTTATTATTGAGGTATTTTTTAAAATTATTTATATTATTACCATGGATTCTGAATAGATAACTGAGAAAGTTATTCACTCAACTGGATAAAATTGAAAATATGAGTAAATCTGAAAATGTTGAGTACATACTTTCATAAATAGCTTAGTTGACAGATGAACAATTATTGGACAATAATATCATTAAAAACGAAAATGATTCCAAAGATATAGCCGATACATTCGAAATCTACGGATATGGTTAGATGTGAAAGAAGATGGTAATGTTTCAAAACAAAAAAATCGTAAAATCTTTGATAAACAATGATGTAAAGTGAGAAAATAATAAATAAGCTATATATTCTTCAAGTTTTGTTTCTACGGAACAAGATTCTAAACAACAAATAATACTTTATTAGCTGAACATTTATCTAAACTAAAAATATTTTATCTTTATTTTACTGATAATATCTTCGGCTTATTTGTAGAATATTCCAATAAATATGTTCAAGACTCAAACCGACATAATTTTAGTTTGATTTCAAGTGAACTAAAGAACTTTATTGTCATTCCACTACTTTCATATTATCATACATTATCTCAACAAAGAAGGTATTAGACTAAAGGTAAAGATGATGGATTACATATTGTAGTGAGTTGCATGTTCTGAAATAAATTTGATTCCATAAAACGCATTGTTCATTTATCTGATAATGATAATTTGGATAAAGATGATAAATTTGACAAACTATCAAATCTTTGATAAAGTGAATGAGAGCTATATATGCATTTCGAGTATTTTGTTATATCTATAGATGAAGAAATGGTGCCATATTTGTTATTCAGCTAAAATGTTTATTAAGAATAAACCTTTATGATTTGGCTTCAAGTGATAGTGCCTTGAAAATTTCATAGGATTGGATGTCCATCTCTCTAAAAAAAACATTTTTGTTCAAACATTTTTTTATACAATGCATATTTTTTAAGATATTCCAGTGTATATATTAAACTGGATCACCCGAAATGTGAACTAATAAATAATTTTAACAATTATTTTCGTACGAATATTGTAAATAATAATTATTTACAATTAAAATTTTTAAATGGAGCCTAAGTTGAAATTAGAGTTTATTTAATAATTATAATATTCTAATTTCAATTATTTTCGTGTTTGACAGATCAAAATTGATATATATATATATATATATATATATATATATATTGGTTTCTTTTGATACTTTTTTACTGTTGTCCAGATTAATAGAGAAGATTTAATTTAAGAGCATTATACGCCATAATAGCATATAATAACTTAATTCTACTTCAAAATTGACACTCTAGCAAGCGTGTGAATTTGAACCTCATTTATATAAACTTCCATTAGAAAAAATAGAGGTATTATACAAGTATATAAATTAATAAATAATCGATTGATCGGTTGATAATAAAAACTAAATCATTTATAATTTAAATAAAACTAGAGAAGACATGCTCATATTTCCAAACGATGAATTAGCTAGTAACTTTAAAACATAAAGAAAAAATCTATTTAAAAAAATGTGAGTGTGCTTGGAACAAGCACAGCAGAAGTAAAACTTTGATTACATTGTTAACGTCAGTATCATATTTTTTATTTATCTTATTTATTCTCCGCCACCCTTCCATTTATTACACTACGCCCTACGGTTACAGAATATATACAGATGCTCATTCGCTTTTGCTTATTGCCGGTACCTCTACCGCTCTCCTCAAATTGTTACATTTTTAGCTTCTTTGCTTTTTCGGACCACACCTCAAAATAAAACTTTTCACTTCCAACGGTGTAAATTATAAATTTTAATTTGCTTAAAAACAATTGTTCTACGTTTGAAGAACTATTGTTTTAAATCCAAAATTGGTTGAAAATTCCACAATTTACACATGGACGATATAGAACATCCAACAAAATTAAAAATTATTTATTATTAAAAAGTATTTAAAATGAACTGCTTTTTTGATATGTATGTAATGCGGAAAACAGTTTTTTTCTGATTTTTGACTAATACAAAGAAAATTGGTAAAAAATGATGACATTTTCAGATTCTATGGAAAATTTCCGATCGATTACATTTTTTTGGATTTTTTTCCCTTCAAAATTGCAGTTTTTATGCGCTATATTAGATCAATTTCAAAGTTGAATTTAAAAAATGACTTTAAAAGTAAAAAAAATTATATATTTTTCTTTGGGTTTTCTACAAAAACAACCTTGCAAAGTTACTTCTAATAAGTAGTAGAATGAAAAAAAAATGAAAACAGTATTCCCGAAACTACAACCAACCCAACAGTGGCTCCTTTAAAATGGAATTTCCTACAGACAAAACCTTTATTTTATTTATATAGATAAGAACAATCGTTTGATAATATACTTAAATAACGAAAAATAAATAACTTCAAAAACTCTTATATAAAAATTTATTTGAAATTTTAATTACGTTAATAGGTATTTATTTTTCAAGACCAGAAAGTGTTCCTTTACTGGACGAGTCTGAGAGTTGCGAGAGGAGCGAGCGCAGCGACCAAGGCGAGCATCAGGCGAGTACTGCAAAGAGTATTTCGGCCGTGGCGAACACAACATTTTTTATGCGGCTGCAGTTTAAGGTTCAATTGATTTATGTGTTATATAGCTATAGCGACTCTGCCAATTTTGTGATGTCAAACACTTTCAGGTCGCTATATGTGGGAAGAAAATGTTTTGCAATAGGGAACTGTCACATTCAGTTACAATCATTGCAAAAGCTAACTTTCTGTATATAAATGCGGCCTGAAACATTGACTTTCAGATATAGGCGCCTAAAAAATCATTTGTATAACCGACCTGGATATATCTAAATTAGGATACGAACTACTTCAACAAAAAAATTAAGTGTGGAGGATGAAACTTACAATGGAGTTCTATAGTTTTGTTCATTTTTTTTAAACGTGATCTAATTTCTGAATACAGAAATGTTTTTGAGGACTGTTAACAACCTAAGAGAAAATAATTAGCATTACAAGAAAGTTTGTAACTACTTAATTTTAGTAAATAGCGGGTAATCAAGTAACGGCAAAAAGATAAGAAAATGATTGAAAATCATTAGCAGAATCAACATGATATACCTTGATTTAGCTACACATTAAATTGTCAGTAGTCTTTCAATAATGAATTCGTTAAACAATTTAAGGAGACTGTAAAAACCATAGAGCGAGTTATTTAGTCATCATCATTGATTAGCATGTTAGCAAGATGTCTAACCGCTTTGTTAAATTTGACGATTAACCCTTCCACACTTTGGTCACAAGCTATGGCATACCTAGGGGCAACAAGGTTACATTATACTTTTTGAATAATAATTCAAACTAAAATTTGAATTTTCACTAGACATTCATAAATATACCGGGTGACGACTAAATCAGGTACGCGCCCATATTTATTTATAAATATGTTTTAATGAAAATTAAAAAAAACGTAGTTAGATTATATATATATATTAGATAGTTTTTATAAATCATTAAAGACATAATTTTTGTTTTTGCGATCTGGTGTGTATTTTTTTAAGATATTTGATCGTTCCGATAATTTTGAATAACCTGGTTAATATAATTTTTGTTTAGTGTTTTAGTAGAGCAACAAATTGTCGTTGAATTTTATATATAACTTAATACACAAATCGCTCTTGAAATTTATTATTTATTAAAAGTATATGGCAGGAATATTTATTACGTGTCGTTTTTGTTCGCGTTTTCAAAACGGCCGAAAAGACGTTGAAGGACCCAAGTAGCCTTAACGCGTCAATATTTTTAAGTGTCAAGTAATTTAAACATTTTATTATTTGTTAACAATATCAATTTATATAATCTGTAAGTGTATAAACTCGAAGAAATAATTGCTAAATATTAATTGATTGTTCTATTAACTCTCTAAACTATACTTACACCAGATTTTGCAGAACACTCTATATATTTTATACCATATAGTTTTCTCAGTTCAGTACACTTCTTTGTAGAAACAATATCGGTTTCTTCTAATCTTAAATCTGATTTGGTACCTACGATTATCTTAATTCCATTAGGACAGGACTCATTGCTCACCTTCATCCACTATAATCAAACAAGACTAAAAAATAGTAATAACTAATTAATTTCAATAAACACACTTTATCTCTGACATTATTAAATGAAATAACATCGTTAACAGCAAAGCAAATTAGAATCACATCAGCTTCATTTGCTGCCATGTTTCTAAACGTTGCATAAGATTCGGTACCTTAAAAAAATTAAATTACGCTGTGTCACAATGTAATGATAAATATACCAGCAGTGTCCTGTAAGTTTACTTTTACTTCTTCATTTCCAATTACAACGTTACAAGAATAGGTATCAAAAATAGTTGGAACATAGTCTTCGTAGAAATCATCTTTTGTATACCTAAAAAATATAATATTTATTATTGATTTAAACATACTTTCCAAATAAAGATCAAACACTATAGCGGGTGACAACAGAAACTGATACTGTGCGTCCTACGTAATGTACGTGCGTATCTATCTTTTTTATTTATAAATACGTTAAGTTAACATGCATCAGATTCAACTTTACCGTTAAAATTTTCGAACCTATCATTTTCAGTTTAACCGGAAATAACATCAATTTTAAACTAGTCAAAGTGAGTGCGTATATGCTTTTTTTACATTAATACTATAAAGTACAAGAAATCCATCTGAAACACTAAATATACCCTGCAGGCAGGCAACCAGTATGACAACACCAAGCTGGCAATAAAATCTAAACAGTTTGTTCAAATTTAAAATTGCTATAAGCAGCAACAATGAAATGCATACAGTTGTTGTACTCTTCAAAAGAAATTATCATTGCACCTTAGTGATTTCCGCTTCACATTGAAACATTTTGATTTATACATGGTGGTCTACCACAGATGGATCAGGTGTTTTTGACGTTAACTTTAAAGTTAGAGATTTAAGTTTTGCAGGGTGCAATGTGTAATATAGACTATCAAAGCTTCAAAATAAAAGATTTATAATTTTCAGATCGTATTTAGTTTCCAAGTACTAAGTGTTATTGTAGTTTAATGATAGGAATAATAATATTCCTTGATAACGGCCAAATAGCTGCAACTAGTCGGAAAATATAAAAAAGACGTTAAATTGTATATAAGTACAATATTATCTTTAAATTACAAGCAATAATATAATATATTATAGGGTTTTCTACTGCTCGCTCCGAGCAGCACAAGTCACCCCGACAAATTTCAGCTCGAACTGCAATATTATATCTTGCTCTTGCTCGCTAGGAGCTCGAACTTTTAACTGTGCAAACCAGAGCTTGTTAACATAACTTTGTTGTAGTGACATATTGAAAATATTTTGTAAAATGTGCTGAAATAATAACCGAATCGTTAAAACTTATCGACAACGAACAAATAGTAATTTTCCTAAAATTGAAAATTATTTTAGGTGATAAGTTGATACGTTTTTCACATTTTTGCGAAAATTGTAAAATGGTATTCTATTATTATCAGCTAATTATTCAATAAAAAATATTTTATATTCTTATCTTAGGTGATTTAAAACCTATGTATCCTAATCTATATTAAATAATGTGTAAAATGATGTCTTATTCTTTTAGGCTTTTAGCCTGTGATTTGTCGGCTATTGCATTTAGACGAACGATCTACAAAGCATGCGCCTTGCATAGTTTACAATGATCAAATGAAATGAATTAATTTTTTTTTCGTTGTAAACTATAAAAGCAAAATGTGAAAAAAAGCTTGATTTATTGTTTATAATTTTATGGGTGTCAATTACAGTACACACAAATGACAGATGAAAGAATTGTAACTTGTTTATTGCTCCGGTTAGGAGCAAGAAACGTAATCAAATGAATGTCCATAGTCGCCATTAGTGATAATGTCACGTAACCATTACAGTATTTTTCGAGGTTTTTTTGAACTGAAAACTTTTATATTGAGGTGTGAGCTGTAGTGTGAGTTTCTTCGCAAAAGCGGAGAGGCAAAATGTAAACAAATTGAGGGGAGGGCTATAGAGCAGTGACGCATGGGAATGAGTTTGACAAGCGACGCGTGCATTCTCTGTATTCATTGGTTTGTGTATTGTAGAGCGTAGTAAAATGAGTAGCGGGTGGCTGTGCAGAAATAAAAAATGTGACACTAATGTTCAAATTCAATTTTCAGTAGTAATACCACAAGAAACTGACAATAATACAAGAATAATTAAAGTTTTTTTGAAACTTTTGTTATTGTTTAGCAAGAAACTTGAGAAAAAAAGCAGAATTATTCTCGATTAGTTTTATTCTCTTGTGTTCTTTGATCTTTGATGTTTTAAATTCTTAAAAATTAGTCGAGCATAAATGAAAGTACAATAGTCAATGTCATGAATTATATTAAATTACTCTCAATTTATCATACTTTAATTCTAATTTTATAATTATTACATTGTTTCCGCGACAAAGTATCAATAGGAAGTTATTCCCAGTGTAATAAAGCTACTTTCAATATTCCCAGTATGATCCGATTGATTGTATTATAAAATGTGAGGAGCATTTGCAATTATTTTATTGGTTTGTAGAAAAATAAAAAAATTGTCAACAGTAATAGCATAAGTGCATTTGAAATTAGCGATAACATGATGGCGCGAGTTTGACAATATAAGTCGTATTGCTTGGCAACAGCCCTATCCGCATGCGGCGAGGGGTGTTTCCTAAGAAATGCGACTTATATTGTCAAAAGAGTGCCATCATGTTATCGCTAATTTCAATTACACGAATACTATTTTGTAGACTATAAGAGAAGAAATATTAAATAAACAATTTATTTATTATAATAATAATTATTTATGATACAATTATTGTATATAATTACATACAAACTGTAAATATACACAAGTTTGTTTATTTGACTGTTATGGTTACGTTAGTCATTTAATAGCAATGCAATACGGAAACATCGTATATACTACTTTCATAATCTCTAATCATGAAGCGAAACAGAACTCAGGGTAGGGAACCTTGTTATCACGAAACATGCTAAAATGATGAATCTGTCAGTCTGGACCACTGTCTGGCCTAACGTAACGCTAACAGTATCATAGCGACCGGTGTTGTCATGATTTGAATCACTACTATAGTAAATTGAAAACCACACTGGATTTGAAATCAACAAATACGCACGTTGTTCACGTGCACTGCGCAAACAGAACCGGGGTAGGAAATACTTTAAAGGGGTTTGGGTTAAGTAGACGATCTTCCTTCTAAAGACCAATCGTATGTAGGCTTGCTTGTGTTCACGTACTAATCACGCGGTTTTGTTTTACATCTATTTGCATATTTTGGCCCCAACTTATTTTAGCGCCTCTATAAATCACATCCAAAAAGTATCATTAGAATGATTCACACGGACACACCAGACACGCTTTATTGGAATGGCGGGCCAACATGCCGGGTGAGCGTACGCTCCAAAACTCTTAGAAACAGTTGACTCGATTATATTGATAGTTTACACTCGCTTGGGTTGTCTAGATTCTATTGAAACTGTGGATATAAACATGCGAGCTGGAAATGATGATCAGTTATAAATGCCAGGGTTTAATTGACTGAATTTGATTGGTTTCGATAAAATGAAAATCAATCCAGATTGACATTTTACGATATAAACAAATGTGCAGATTTATTAATTAAACATGGGGTTAACAGAGATAGACTACATCTTTCTCTTTTTATACGTTAATTTTGATTCTATAATCATTCCGGATCCAGCTGATTATGTTTAAATTAATTGTGATATAAACGCATGCGGATACAAATGAGGATTCAGTAAGTCGATCCTATCGAGTTTCTATCCGCTCAGCTTTGTCGATATAATCAAAGTAAGTGTATGTGTGAATGGTCCCAAGATGGAATCGGTGAAAACCCAGCGAAACCCAAATGGTGCACTGTGGGAAATAGTGGCCATAGACATATAACATCTGTATTAAAGTTATCTTGATAAAATTATGATAAACGAATATTTTCAAACATGTTATAAGAATCATTACACCAATAATATTTTTATGTTTTTTTTAACTTCCAAAATCGTAGAAAATATTGTTTTTAGAGTGATTATAAATAATAGTTTTATTTATAAATAAATTTTGTGTATATTATTACTGTAACGATAAATTAATTATGCACAATTTTATATAATATAAACTTATTGTGTAAGTAAACTGTAAACTAAAATACTACAGGAACTAGAAGTTTTTTAGAAAATATTTTTATAATATAGTATACATATATAATATAAAAGAAGTTTGTATCAAATAAATTTGTCATGAAATACAACTGACATTGTCGCTGTCAATGCAATTATCGTATTAAATGCATGGAAACACCAAATTGTTTTGTTTTTACAAATCAGTATCAAAGTTGGATTTCTTCTAAAATAATGTTTAAGAAAGTGTATTCATGTTTTTAATGAATATTTTCATCATTTACTAATATGAGGTGAGATAGCGACATCAATGAGGCAAACCTATTTTATTTTAAAAAAACATCTTTCATAATTTACATTCAGAAGACTCCAAATGTCATGAACTAAAAATTTCAAAATAATATTTTTCATCCTAAACATATATTTATGGTATATTTTGCTTCGATGCGTTTAACCATTTTCATATTATTATAAACAAGTAGCATTTTACTAAGACATTTTTGCCTAAACGGTATATTTTAACGTATACTATACGTCAGTTACTCCACGGCACCTTAGTTACGAAACATCTTGTATATCAGGATTACATTCAATAATGTTCATTCACCTGTGTGGATGATCTTTATTCCAAAGTACTCCAAACACGTCTTTTTAGAACGGCGCGCCGATAAGCGCGGCGATTGAAAACGTTTTGGTTAGATCATTTTTTAAACTAATAGCAGTTTTTACTCAATTATTTCCGCGGCTCTAAACAACTTAATTCACTCGTGTGTTTAAAGTTGCATGCGCGTTTGGAAAAACTGTCGGAAAAAGTGCCCATGTGAATGGCCCTAATAGTTGAAAAATTTACGAATAACATTGACGATCATTATTTAACTTTTTTCTATAGTTATTGTTTAAAATTTGTAAGAAATAATTTATTAAAAATAATAATAATAATGATAATGGGGGTTATAAATATATATTCTTAAAAAATAAAAAATGGCATACAAAAGTATATATATATATATAAACCCAAATAATAATAATAATACTTTCTTGACGGAATATCAGTCAGGAACATTACAAAGTAGAAAAATATAACAAAAGATGTTTAAGTGTTAAAAAATAAATGGAACCAAGTTGCAGACTACACAATATGGTACATATACTGTAAAATTAACTAACTAATTAAATTAAAAGTAAATTTCGATGACAGAACAATTTTTATTTTTTGTAAACTATAATTAAAAATAACAATGTTTGTGATTAGAAATATGAATTAGATTTTAACATAATTCCATTAATCAATCAATTCATAAGGATTGTTAAAACCGTAATTGGTTCTGTAATGTTCCGTATGCAATAAATTACTAAATTATAGTTACAAGTTGTTCTTGAAGGCACGGATATATTGATTTTTGCAATATTTCGATGAAATAGTTGAGTAGTTCATATAAAAATCCAAAGTCTGAATATTAAGTTCATTATATAACTCATCATATACGATACATTCATAAGGTAGTATCTCCAACTTATAAATATGTGTATTGTAGTGGGGAGACCTAACTTGAGAGATGCATACACCCTGAGTATGCACGCCAAATCGAACCAATGAACAATTCATATTTGTAAAATCGATAAAATGCCGTTTAAATAAAACCATGTGAAAATAATAAAACTAATAAAAGTTTTACAAATGTATACAATGAAGAAACTTGCAGACAACTTGTATTTTTATTTACTACAATTGGTGCATAACTGGCTATCAAAAGTGTAAAGTCAATTTAATATGTCAAATTTGAAACAAAATTAGTATTAATATTGAAATTTAAAAACTTAAAAGGAACGTACCTTATCAATAGACTTGTTTTTCCAACCGTACTGTCGCCAGCTATAACAATTGAAATATTTCTTAACATGATTTTAACAACAGGACTTTACATATAAATTTTATCAGTTTAAATGAAACTTTTATTGAAATAGCATTTATATAATCTTAAATTCATTGATAAGATAAGTAGCGCAATTATAACAAACATAAGATATATCTTATAAATTCGTTTATTGCTGTTTTATTTAGAACTATGTATTTGGCTTCGGTCCGCTTTTGTTATTGATTTATTTTACTTTTCCTTCTTAAAGAAAAAGTGTAGGTCCCACCTTAACATTTTGAAATCTAGATTTCAATGGAAATATCCATTTTGAGACCCCTTAAGTCGTTATAGATGGTTTTTGCAAAAATCCCTGCTTGCCTGCCTGCCTCTCTGCCAGCCTGCTTGTCTGACTGTCTGCTTGTCTGCCTGTGTGCTTGTGTGCATGTGAGCCTGTGAGCCTGTGTGCCTGTGTGCATGTGTGTATGTGTATCTTTTAAATGAGGTATCACAAATTGATTATCCCGTTTAAACATTTTGAAAGAATAGTTGTTGGATAGTGAGGGAAAGTGACAGACAAATCTATATGTCAAAATATTATTTTATTTTTAACAAATTAAATTAAAAAAACTCACGTGGACCCTTTTAATGATTTATTCTGCTTACTTAAACAAAACTACAACACACCGGGTATTATTCAGTTTGATGATAATAGGCAAATCGTAGTTTATTTAGCGCTTCTTGCTGATTTTCCACACCAATTAATAAAGAAACAATATGCGGCGGGAAGTGAAAATTAGATTTATTAATACACGACTTGACAATTGTGGTTGAAGGTGTCTAGAAATGGCAATATATTTAGTAAAATAATCTACATATGACCCAGATTCATATCTACCAGATTCAATTCATAATTTAATATGGACTTGTATATTTTCATCCCAAAAATGGCCAGTAAAAGCATTCCTAAACTCTTTAAAACTTTGAAACATCGGCAGGAATGCGGCTGCCTAAAATTTTGTATTAGCAGTAAATCTTTGTTTAATTAGATACACATACTTTGGAAATGGATAATTAAAACTGTACACAACATTTTTAATTTGTTCAATTAAGTCAACTGGGTGTATGTTATTTCCATTATCAAAGTCAGGCAAATGTTTAAAAATATTATAATCAAAATCTTTTTCGTTATTATTTACAAGGTCAGAACTTACACTATGTTCAAATATCTTATTACTATTACAATTTTTTTCATTTGTAGAATTGATAGTCATTTTTACAGTAGTTTTAATTATATCTTCAATGAGTCTATCAAATTCAGTCACACCTGTTTGATAAAAACGATTTTTATTACAATTTGAACTGTCACTATGCTGTTAATATGCGCTGTTCTCGGGGGTCACATTTGCAGGTGTATGGCATATATCTTGATAATGAATTTGCGCAGGTCTCAAATTATGATTTAAAAACTCACGTGACTCCATATCCTGATAACTTTGATACAAGGGTATCTTTTCCGCTACCGAATTATTCTTAGGTTTGGCAATTGGTCGTTCCCAAAGTTCTTCTAATGATATGCTGGGTTGTTCTAAGTCGTATCGGTTTCTATGCGCTCCCTGATATGACGTCGCTGATAAAGATTGCTATACGTGTTCGACCTCTTCGACAGTGGGAATGTGTCTATTTACATTCGGTAAAATTCCTCGTTGATACATTTGTTCTTCGTGCGTATTTACTTTCTTATTTCTCGCACGCGTATTTATTGGACTTGTCACAACACTTATTTTTTATTTTAATTTGTGACACTGCTCCACGTTTGGTCGCCAAGTTGTAGCAGAATTATTTCAGTTTTAAGTATTGTTGAGTTAATTAATAGAAATTATAAAATAATACGCAATAATACAAATATAATAACGAAAAAGATTTCTTAATAAACAAAAACTACGAAATATATTTTTTATGCTACAATAGTTTTGAAGAAGAAAAAAACACTCTGTATATTACTAGCAGAATTACCCGTCATTGGCGGGACTATAAAAATAAATTTGGTTTCGCTTTTTATAAGCATTTACAGTTATTATTGAAAGACCTAAAATTGGGTTAAGAGAATCAGTTGGCTAAACATAGTGACTTGTACGACCGAACCACCCACCTTAATACTTACCGACCCACTCACCGACTCACCTGCCGATCTACCCACCGACCCACCTACCGGTCACCCAACGCACCGGCCCACCCTTTGAACGACCCACCTACCGACCCAATCATATATCGACCCACTCACCCACCACTTATCCTCTGACCAAAGCACCGACTCACTAACCGACCCACCCACCGATTCACATACTGAACCACGCACCGACCCATACGGTGATGAAATTATGTGACTATGGCTTGACGCTTCAAACATAGCAAATTTTCATAACTGAGCGTTTATACCTCTTATCAATATAATTTTAAGCTATGTGCAGACAAAACTTTTTTTAAATTTATATAGATACATTTATTTTAGTTTACTTGACATAAGGCAATATCTAGGCAAGATTAGTTTTTTTGTACACTATACACTATAAAAAATAAGCATATATAAGCAATAAACATTTTAACAAATGTTATTATTTTATTAATAAAAAATTAAGTTTTAATATAATATATTATTCAAATTAATCGCCACAAAGTTTTATTTACTCTGAAGAAAAAATCTATAGCCAGAAAGAGCTAGCATGGCAACAGCACATGTAATGAAGTTAACTTTCTATATGTATGTTGATTTTTAGACACAGTATTGTAAGAAATTTGATGCGGCAAAAACTTCTAAAACGTACTCACTCACTCATTCACTCACTCACTCACACTCAGACTCACAGTCGCACCCACGCCCACGATTAGGTAGGGGTAAAATGACAAGAAACCGTAGTACTAAGCAGTGCAATAAGTAGAATAAAAATATTAAAAAAACACCGTGTACGATTCCCGCGAGTATTAATTTTTTTATAAAAATTGTAATAATTTGTTTACTTCTGCTGTGTGGTCCAAGCGCACTTACATTTTTATATTTACTATTCACAAAAAAAAAACTGTTATTGCCACACCCATAATGATAATAATAAAATACAGATAATATATCCTGATAAAGTATTTCACTTATGTTATACTTAACTGTAGTAATTCAATTAAATTCCAGTATTTGCTTTATGCATAGAGCGTTCAATAAATTATATTTCAAACAATTTGAATATGGAAAAGATTGTGAGATGCACTGTAATTGGTGATGGAACCGTTGGCAAAACGTGTTTATTATTAAGGTAATTTTAATATTTTTATAATATACATATTATAAACTTTTTATTTGTTTGTCACTTCTAGAGATCAGTTTATCAAGCCACTTGAAAGTGTTTAATAACGGGCTACTAGCGTGTAAAATTGCTACCGGCCAGTCTGCATATTTTTATTACATGCCTGCATATATTTTATATTAGTATAATTTCAAATTATAGCTAAAAATGAGGTTCAAAGTTAAAGTTATTACTTTTGTTGTCAATTATTGGAATTTATATAATTTGTATTACTTTGATATATGCAGTTAGCATGATACTACGAATACAAGATATGTCATTGCGCATCTAATAATTTCAACTGAACTTTTCTCTAGTTATGCATTATCATGTGATGACAAAGGTAAAGTGTTAACTGACAGTTAATACATTGAATCATACCCAAAGTGAGGATTAAATTACCCAAACTTCAAGATTTCGGGGGTTAACGTGTCAGTCAACCTCAAATAACATAATTCTGACATTTCAACATTAAAATACTAACATTGTTGCAAAAGGTGATGATGCCGATGTCTATATGAATAGCATGTAGTAAATGAGATAAATGATATACAACTCGATTTTTGACTAGCCTCATTATTTCTTAATCAACCTTCATAATTATGTATATATATATATATATATATATATATATATATATATCATTAATTATTTACTTTTACCTTCCAATTTTTTGGCAACTCTTAGTTTTTAACTGACACATGTATAGTCATGCTCAAATAAATCACAAACATGTTTGGTCTGTGTAACAAGGTTTTTGAATTCACGACTCATAATCAAAATGACATTTTTTGATAGGTAATGAGACTTCCACGCGTACATACTTTACTTAAGCCATGTGTGGACAAGAAAACTATATATCGTGCAGGCCTATGAGTGCTGCTTGTGGACTATTGAAAAGATTGCACGGCGTTGATTGTATCGTATGAATAAGGCTTGAGCCGGCCTTCAGTCTAGTGAGTTGTGAGCAGTGTTGCTAGTGCTGAGGATTTTTCTCTATTTCTGAGCAATTTTCTGTGTTAGCCAATCGTCATTTTATCATCATTATTTACGAATAAATAATTAACGGCTAACCATATTTATTAAATAATGTAAATATTAATATAATATAATAACGCTTTATTGTCCAAAATTATATATATATATATATATATATATATATATATAGCATTTTATAGAATATTAAATGCAGTAAAATCCTATTTTGATTTTGCGGTGGGCTTCCATTTAAGCAATAAAAAGTTTAACAAACATGAAAAACACGTTATCGAGATCGGAAAATATAAATCTGGACCGCAATATATGTACAATTTTTTTATCGCGAATATCAAGTGTGTATCTATTAGAATAAATTTGAATTTACCACAGAAAATGTACTTACAAATTGGGCGATTTGGGCAATATCTATGGGTGTTTTTACAAACAACTTGCTCAGAATACTGGCAACCATGTACGCGCTTTCCAATAGAATGGGACTAGACTATAGTTTGTGCATGCATATCTGAATCGTGTGGACAGGGCACAATGCCCAATCAAATAAGGGCATTGTGCCGCCCTTATTTGATTTTAAAAACCTATAATTTTTATTAACGTCATAATAAAGGACAAACTTATTATTTACTAAATATGTTATATTGTTAAATATGGATCATTCAAATAAGTAAATATGACTAGTTATGTTCAATTTGTTGACGTAATAATACGGCAAGCGCTACAAGCCGTAGTGTACCCCTACTATATCATTATAGGCAACTAAGTTTACCCCCCCCCATATTATAACTTTTTGTTGAATACTTTCCTCATGATTTAAAATATCATCTATTTTGTTGTTAAAATAAATCATATTTCGGCACACTGTACTTTCCCACCATAATATTTCTATGATAATTCTATGAATGTTATTTGACCAAATTGCAAACTTATCTACGTCAGAAAATGACATCTCAGCGAGCAGACATGTCATATTCATGTCATTCGTTGGTCATAGTTTACGTTATTATGACCTAAACATGACGTAAAAATAACGAGAAAAAGACGAAAATATGTCAGGGACCAATCACGTCAGTTAGAAACGGGAAATTAACATAATAAAACTCTCGTCAGTTATTAACGTAAAATAAACGTGATGTTATTTTTTCAATAAACTTTTATCAATACTGGAATGGGTTGTGGGCTGGCAATAAGATAATCGGTTGTTTTTTATTTAAAAAAAGACATTTATTTTACCGTACGTTTTGAAGTTTTTCTGCTTTCTTTTTCAGCGCTCACAGGCAGAAAAACATATATAGGTACTCTAAAATAAATGTATTTAAATAACAAACAACCGATTATTCTATTGTCAGCCCACTACCTATTCCAATATCTAGAAGGTTCAATTTAATACTTTTATCAATACTTTCAACTAATAGTGTTTATAATCAATGGTGATCAATTAGATGACGTGTATTAACTTCAGGCACTTTTTTATTTTAATTAATTTCACTTAAGACTTTCACTGAATATTCAAAGTTTTTTAATCTTAACGTATTTTCTTAACTAAGTAACGATAACAACAGCAATAATTGCTATTAATACCATCCTCAAACTTAATGCCATACAAATGAGTGAGATTAGATTCGTAAAACGTGTGGATTATTATTGTGTGGATTAGATAATAACGGCAGACCCTAATAGAGGGCGCGTTACGTCTCCTAGTTCGACGTGTAACGTACGTCAACATGACGTCAGAAATAGGACGTCTTAAAAATGACACAAAAATACGTCTTTATGACGTCGAAAATACGACATTTTCAGGGGGGTCCCAACTGCTCCCAACAAGTTTTGTTATGACGTTATAGTTCAAGATAGTTCTCATGACCTGTACTGTGCTAACGAACGAAAATTGGGCAAGTTGGAGTAAAAAGAGAATTGACATTGACAGTTGAGATAACCTACAATTATGATTTGGCATGTTTATTTATATTTATTAAATAATTAAAATAAATAAACAAGCCGAGATTAAAAAAATAATCTTCTCTTCTTCTTCTTCCTCAGCCATTAATTATCCACTCCTGGACGTAGGCCTCTCCTAAACCCTTCCATGCATTTCTGTCCTGCGCTGCCTGCACCCAGCGCTGCCCAGCCACTC